>NMRB01004124.1:17017-34244 GCA_002633025.1 Notospermus geniculatus | reverse complement strand
CTTAGGTTGTACAAAATATTTCCATCCATCATCACCTTGTTGTATTTTCTGTATTTTAGCAATATGTAGCGCTTGCGCAAATGTATAATCTTTATCAGGTAAAGCAAGATGGCTCCTATGATTTATAAATCCATTACCATGTATTGGAGAACCACCCATAAACATAGTACCTAAACCATAATTATCACCTCTGTTTGTTCTAAAATCATCAGATGGAGAAACTCCAAATTCATTACACAAATCAGAAAAAACAGTTTTATTGATATTATTATCTAATGGTTTAAAAGCTGAATCTGTTGGCAACGGGGTTTGTAATTGTTTTAAAATCCTCCGAACTTGATAATAGAAATGAAAATGATAAACCGAATTAATAAGTGGTTCCTTTACTTTATCCAAATCTGGTAAACCGCATAAAGTACTAGCACAATATACTGCAAAATTAAGTTGATTTTGATAATAAGACATGTTACATTTTGCTAACCATTTATTAACTTCTGTCTCCTTATAAAATGTTAAACCATACCCAATTGAGGGATCAAGGACTTTCACTTCGAAATGTTGTGAATCATCTCCGCTGGTTTCAGTAACAACTATATTTAGATTGTTTAATGATACTCCCATTGTTAGTTTTGTGGTTATTTATATAGATGAATTTTCGCATGGGAGCAGTTCCAGTTTGTTAGTTTCAAGAGTAAAATGGAACATTACCGGGGTTTCTCTAAAATTTACTACTTTTCCATTTTTATCAGTTATCTGAAATTTTAAATGATTTGTTAATTTATCTACTTTACGTGTGCAGATTGTGGGATTAAATTTTTGAATTTTTATCTGATTTCCATCATCAACTGGTATTGAACATAATATATCTGAATAATTATTATTATTATACAAAGTATTTTCTTGTTTGATTAAGTTACATCTTAGAAAGAGATTTGTCACGTAGAATGGTAATGGCCTCGTTGAATAATATTTTCCTTTCTTAGTGAATGTTTCCTGTTTAAACCCGAACCATTTATTAGTTACTTCAATTAAATATTTTGTTATTTGATTGTAAAGGTTTACCCTAAATCTATTTGGTTGAGGATGTTCTACCCCCACGGTGGCAATTTCTCTCGTTTCCTCAATTACCCTATCTTCATGTCTGTCTTTAATCAACATGTTCAAATTAAACTCCTTATCTTCTGTTAATTCAATGATAATATAGTTGTTATTATCACAGTGAAAATTAACATGATTTATTCTAACACTTTTGATGGCCTCCTCCCATACGCTACAGAACTCACTTAAGCTAAAATGTCGATGAAGTGGAAATTGATAATCAAGATTAACATTATATATCTCATAGAAAAATGGTCCTTTCTTTCTGCCAACACATCTAGTATTACCTGTACACACTTCCTCAACATTTAGAAGTTCTTCTTTTTTATCCCCTTGCATAGTGGTAAAAAAAACTAAAAATATTTACATCTTCTGGTAGAAAATCCCCAGTCCACCAAGAATTGTAAAACGTAATATTTTTTAAGGTAATAGATTTTATAAAATGAAAATTTTCTAAATAAAATTCAAATGTAGCTTCTTCACATTCTGGTTGATTTATAAATAAGTCTATGTCCGGCATTTAATTACTGGTAAATTGGTGGAGCTGATGGTAATGATTGACAATAATAGTAATAATTATAAATATGGTTAACCGCCGTCCTTACTGGCTCTTCAACTTTTCTATCATCTCTGACTGAGCTAACTTTTTTCCTTCTTCTAAAAAAGTTTTTTTAAGTGCTTCTATATCAACATTTTGATTAGCAGTAACAGTTTCTTTTTGTTTTTTTCTTATAGCATTTTTCAAGGTAATATATTTTTCTTTTTCACTGGTAATCAATGAGAATTCTTCTTGGGTAATATGTGAATCTGATAAAGCTCTACTAATTAAATTATTTACTGTGTTTAATTTTGAGATAGCTAACATTCCTATTTTTTCATGTTTTTCGATTTTACTTTGAAATCTTTTAGTAAAAAAATTTAAAGTTGAAGAAATAAGTGCGCCTCCAATTGTTACAGCTCCTAATGCCATTCCAATTGGTGGTGCAATTAAACCAGCTAAAGCGGTTACACCAATTGAGCCAGCAGCAATACTTGTAAAATTCATGAAATGATTAGTGTAAGAGAAACCGTTAAATGCTTTCATATATTTGGAATGAATTGCTCTTCGAAATTCTATTTCACTCTCAAAGAATTTTTTTATTTCTGAAATATGTTGTAATCTAAACTGAGTCGGATCTGGCTCTGGCGGGAGTTGCGGGTTATAAGGTGGTGGTATAAACGGTTGCAAATCAGGGTACACTCTCTTGTCACGATCTTCTGCCATTTAATTAGTAAGAAATAGTTGAATCTGGGGTAGGTTCAGATTTAGGTCTTGGTTTAGGAACCGGTGGTTCTGGTTTAGGAGGTTCAGGAATTTTAGGATTTTCAAGGATTTCAGACGGTTCAGGATTTTCAAGCACAACGATCGTTGTATTAGGAATAACCCAATCACCATCAATTCTGTCGGTTCTGGTGGGCCTGGTTGTAAATCTACAGTGTCAGTTGTGATGTTAGACTCCTCTAGTATTTTTTGCCAATTTTTCGGTCTTTTAGAATATCCCCAATATCTACTCATTTATGAGAATGAAATTCACACAGCTACGCTGATTAAGCAGATCGAGCTTCGCACGCCTTTCAGGGTCTTCCCTTGGTGAACTATTCAGTTCTGATAACTATTTCATACTGAATATCACCTTCGTTGAAGTTTATTTTTTTATTATTTTCATCTGTGATCCAAATTCTTAACTTGTTAAATCTTTCTACGCAAGGGCTTCCCTTCAACCCGGACATGTTATATTGGATCAATTCTCCGAAGTCGCATTTTTTGACTGGTAATCTGGCAAATATGTCACTTCTCTTTCCATTATGGAGCATATGTTCAGTGTTAATTATATCACAATGAATAACGAAATACTCAAAAGGTTTAAAATTAATTGGTTTATCACCTTCTATTACTCCTTTTGTTCTATCTATTCCTCTAGGTCTAAGATATCTATGATCAAAACCCAATAATTTTTTAGAGTTTTCTTCTATCAGAATACTATAATCATCAACAGTTTTCCCTCTACCAAGTCCAACTAAAATTTGTATTTTAGCATCATATGGCCTTAAATCAAATGAAAAAATACTTCTGTTCAAACCTATTTTTTGTAGTTGAGTTTTAAATTCCTTGTTGAATATTGGTAATGAATAAAATCCACCTGGTAAAATAACATGTTTTCCTTGTCGAGAATCATAAACAACATATGTATTATTATTTAGATCTTCTGAAATATTATGAAATGTACAAGGTATTCCCGCATAAATAAGCCTGATACTTTCTACATTTACTACTTCTTCATCTAATTGTATTGTTAAATCATTTGCCTTTTGGTTAGGATAATCCTTTGAGTTTATCATTAACATTTTTTCCTTGCTTTCCTGTGGCATTTATTATTCGCAAATTTATTCCGTACAAAGTGTCGAACTTTTCAAGTTGTTAGAATTTTCATCTTCAGTTTTTACCAATCCCTTAGGTTTTTGAGTGATATTTATTTTAGGCCTAAAAACTTTATATTTCCCCCATTTAACCCAAATAATTGCACCACCAATAACTAAAACTGTTGGTAAAAGTAACCATGAAAAATTATTTCCTGAGGGGTTTTCTTCGGTTTGAACTGTCGTGTCTGGTTCCGGCTGAGGTTCTGGTTGGACTGGCGTGTGCGGTTCAGGTTTTTGTAAATTTTGTTTCCTCTTTTTTAATTCTTGGGATCGTCTTCCTAATTCTTTACTCCATGCGATTTGTTTTTCTGATCTGGGTTTTTTCGGAACAGTAACAGTTTCGATAGAATTTTTAGGTGGTAAAGTTTGGTACTCACGAGCTTCTTTAATTACAGGTGTCTCAGTATCGCTCATTTATTGAGGTGATTTTCAGCGTTGGCAGGTCTTTCCGGAATAGTTGGGGGCTCAGTGTAATTTATATTTCCGATAGTTATCAAACTCGTTGAAGCGACTGCCATTAGTGCGCCCATTTTTAAAGTAAGCCACCCAGCCCATTTATCTACTTCAGTTCTCAGAATATAATCGGTGCTCAAATCTTCGTATAGTTTTTCTTCGTTTTCTATCGGTAAAAGCCAACTAGCTAGTTTCGAGTAGGACTTTAAAATGGTTTTACTAAAAGTGTCGTTAACTCTAGTAGATAGTGTGCTTGTGTAAATCCTGTGGAATTTTATTAAGTCACGTTCAGACATGTTGTCTAGGTCGTTAAAAGTTAATTGTTTTCCAGTAAATTCCTTTGTCTTACCAGTAGCAACTAAAATTTCTAAATCACCTTTAGCTTGTTTTCCTTGTTCTGATAAGGTTTGACTGGTTGTAACTGTTTGTTGGCACAAAGTTTGACTAAAATCTTAAAAGGGATTAACTGGTAGTTGATTATTGTTAAAATTTTGTTGACCCCTGTTAGGGCCTTGTTGATTTCTAGTTACCCCTTGTTGACTACTAGTAGTTGAGTTAGTTAAGTTAGTTGGGCCTAGTGGGGGTAACAAGCCAATATCTTTCATTACGTTGTCGACTAACTGGGTTTCAACATTAGTTAAGCTCATTTAATTAGTAAGAAATCATGAGGAAATTGTAATCTCATAACTAATTTTGCTGATTTATTATCTTTTAACTCTTTTATAACCTCGTTTCGGATTTCTTTAGGAATTATGGCGTTTTCTTCGAGTGCTTGCTTCATCGCTTTTTCATCTTTGTTGAAAAATAGGACTAGTAATCTGATATTCTCCCGGAAATCTTTTACAATTGAATTATATTTTTGTATCAACACCCAGCAGGTTATTTGATAGTGGCGGCCTGAGAAGGCGAGGTCGCAGAGCTCTGTAGCTTTCTTCTTGCTGTCTTGTAAATTCGCACAGTCGTCGATGATAAATAAACTGTTGGTGCCTTTAAAAATTTGCATGCATAACCACAGAACCAAATTTAAGTTTGTTTTCACCAGCAATGGGTTAATGATGATGAAATTTTTGTCTTTGAAAATCCATTTTCTATTATAAGTCTGATTATAATCAAAGGTCGGACAAAATAGGATAATATTTTCGAAATGACCCCTGTAAATGGTTTGAATTAAATCTAAGACAAAGTACGTCTTTCCACAATTAGTAACACCGGAAATAATCGCGTTGTATGGCTCGAAAATGAAAAAGTCTCTGAGTTTAGAGCACATTTAAAAAGAGAGAAACTTTGTTTGTTAGTTCCAGTACTCACCAAGAGATGACATCACTTGTCTGTTCTCTAGTTCCCACTTTTACCCAGAGATGGCGCCACCATAGATGAGATAAAACTGTACAGTGAGACATCCTCGTCCCTATGTGGTCTCACTAACCAGTTTTCAAAAACCTGGAACAGGCTGGTGCAGTCTGGCCTTATTTCAACCTCGCCTCCAGGTCAACCTCAGTTTATTTTACCCTGGAAATGAGGTTGAAGCTGAAATGGGGTGCTAAAATGGAAATTGGGGTGCTGAAACAGAAAGCTGAAACAGAAAGCTGAAACAGAAAAACTGAAAGAGAAAAGCTGAAACAGAAAAACTGAAAGAGAAAAGCTGAAATGGAAAAGCTGAAATGGAAACCCCTGTCCTCTCAGACCCAGCTTTTCCTGCCTTACAGGATTTCGTCTCTTTCACTGGTGGGCTTTCTTACCTGGCACAGTAAATATCTGATCGAAAAAGCAGTCCTCTCAGATTTTGGCCCTTTCATTGGTTTCCGGTTAGGTTGAGACGGTGCGATTTTGGTGCAATTTTGGGCTTATATGACTCCTGGGGATAGAACCACTGTCAGCCATATAACTTCAGAAATATGACTCCTGGGGATAGAACCACTGTCAGCCATATTCCTAACCCATTAGATATGAATGAATGCCTTTTTTTGATTTTGTATTTTTTGATTTTTTTGGTTTTTGCATTTTTTGATTTTTTTGATTTTTGACTTTTATGATTTTTTGTGAGGTTTTTTGCGTTTTTTATAATTCTTTATCAAAGGATCAGACACTGCCAACACCCCTTGTGCCAGGTTTGTGTATAATCTTGATTGTGATGCTGTCTAGGCTGTAACAACTCAGAAAAATTTTCGGCAAAATCTGATTCTTGACTTTGCCACTAGGGGACCAAAACCCAAAACATAACATTTGGTTTCTCCCTAACAAAGTGATGGATCTTCGTCAAATTTCTATCAAGGGTAAATAGGATACATAACATAATACTGCTTCAAGCCAAGTGGGCACAGTGCCATTGGCACTATTTTTTGAATTCGTACTTGTTTCTTAACCCATTCTTGACATTCGGCATATTTTTCAAGCCGATTAGCCACGAATTTGGACAATTTCGGATTCGGGGCGATTCGGGACATGATTCCTAGCGATAGTGAAAGCCAGGCATTAGCTATTTCACTCGCACCCGCGCCCGCCTCCTCTTCCGCGACCCCAAACGCCTCGTGGAAAAGCAGCTTTAAGAGTCAGTGGCTTGACATTATAAGCCAGCGGGCCTAATTCCGTATCTTTCAAAGAAAAATATCCATATCAAAATGAGTGGTGATAGTCTGACATGTCTGCCTTGTATGTCGCAATTCGAAAACGCGATTCTGTTGGTGATAAAGCTTGTCTCTGCTTAGGTTATCTTCCAAGCGATCCGTGGAACGGACTACGATGCGGACATAGCAATTGATGACGTCTCCATCGTTGACGGTCCCTGTCCTGAAGGTTTGTACAACATTATAGTGCATAGTATCCGCGATGTTACCGGTTCTTATTGATAACGCATGTTACAACTCATATCGTTACACCGACGCATAATGTTACACTAACGCATAACGTTACTACTGTAATATTATACGCTGACCCATCCCACTCATAATGTTACAATCGACGCATAATGTTACACTTTTTCTAACGCATAATGTTACACTTTTTGACGCATGATGTTACACCTGATCTTAACGCATAACGTTACACCGACCTAACGTATAATGTTACACCACTGTTAAGTTGACCTTGACCCGGTGACCTTTGATATTAACCCCTTTCTACCCAATGGGTCTAATACGATATCTATCTCGATTCACCAACTTAAGTGATATTAACCCCTTCCCACCCAATGGCCAAACCTTTAGAGGCATAGTGATCGTGGTGATATACGTAGGTCAGATATTGCCCCATATCAATTTTAGGTGTACTCCAACCACTAATGTGGCCACCAGGTGGTCATTTTGGATTTTGCATTCTGCTCCATAAGTTGAGATCTTCGTCAATAACGTCATGTTCTAGAGTCCCCCTGACATGCCTTATCAAACCGGGGCAAAATGTCAGCTGAGCGCCAGGCCCATGGGCCTCTTGTTAACATCTCAATCAGATCATGAATTATTGATGAAAACCACACTTTGCAAGTGAAGATTGGCCATGAAGCTAGCCACCCCCTCCCCACCCTAGTGAAAGTATGATATAAAGTATGATTCACCCTGACTTCAACATGGACAAAATGCCAAGCTTGGAAATGTGCACAAGTCAGTGGTAAATAATCCAGTGAAGTGAAAGAGAGGTGCTAGTAGGTATAGATTTAAGCCTATACGGTGTGTAGATGTGGGTGGTACCGGAAGAGGTTGTTGCGCTGAAGCTGCGAAAGTTCGTTTGCACTAAATAATGTGTTGCAGGAAGCAAATCACGTCTACAGAAAACAAGTGCCAAATTCTGAAATAGATGAAAAGGAGAAACATGAATACTAGGCCAAGTAGCTGAATTGATAGACTGCAATAGTTGCACCTGAGGTTTGTGACGTGCATTCTGCAGATGGGCTGTCAGCAGCCCATCTGCAGAATGCACTTTTAGGCTTACATGTACATGTACATGATGTAGGCCTAGGCCAATACGCATGCATGCAACATGCCTCGCGCCTACCGACATGACCGACGGTTAGGGTAGGATAGGGCTACACATGTACACCATACAATGCCACACATCGCCAATTGTTATTATGTACATGATGCATGACATGCATTGATTGACTGTGGTGAATAAATGACTAGGCCTACCTGATCTTACTGACTTTTGCCAACACGAACAGAGAACCTCTCGCGTGCCAATTGAGACTGACATTTTCGCCCTTTGCTTATCCGTGTAGAAGGGTATTGACTTCACACAATGTTTCATAAATACCGGGCAGGGCTTCTTGCATTGTGTCAGTTGGTTCACAAAAATTGAACTACGATGACCGACCGTAAACTGCCACGGCGTTGCACATGCGTGAATGTGACCTGATGACTTCGCAGTGGCCTCCTAGTGGCTGAGTCATTAGTAATGCTACGCTGTCCTGTCATCTATTGGACATCGATAGAACTAAATCGTCCTTAAAATCGCCAATTACTAATTAACCAGAGTAGGTAAGGGGCTGTAAAAAAGTTATGTTTGTTTTCGAATGCCAGCCTTCATGTCAGCGTTTACCGCTCGTCAATAGATGGTCTGGTTTGTTCTGTAGCTGCACAGCTGGGATTTCTGTATAGTATAGTGGTATGAGATCATCAGTGGCGGTCCTTGCGGGCGACATTGGTACTAGTGGGGCTTCGCCCATACGTTTCACATTCGCCTCAATTCGACCAGGTCGGGATAACCTAATGATGTTGGGGTAATTTGGTTTTCTTTCCATAACCTAGAGCTAATCCAAGGTTGTGCTCAGTCAACTGGTAAATTCTGTGGTTTGTGGTTTAAAGGAGCATGGTATTGCCACTTTTTCTCGACAGCCGGCGCCACCGCGCCACTCTCCAACCCGAGGGACTAACTACGTTTCGGCGAATGACCCGATTTACTGCGTACATTTTGTAATGCATTTTTCTAGTTCGTCTTACTGCCGCTAGGTGGCTCCCTCTACGTCGGCAGTCAAATAACGCATTTGAGATCCAATACCGTGCTCCTTTAATCATTAGGGCCGTTTAGACGGCAGGCAAAAATCCACATGCGATCCGATCGAATCCGATTGTGGTTCAAAACTCTTGCGTGTAAACGCTACCCAATGCGGTCCAAAGTGGATTTAAAATGGTCCCGAATCCACATTGCACGGCATTGGACCACATACGACCACATTCAAACCTCGTCTAAATGCAAATGAGACCCGATGCGGTCGGTCGATCGGATCCAATCGGATTGAATCTGAATGTGTTTTTTTGGCTTGTAGTCTAAGCGGGCAATCTTAGAACGTGTAACCCTTGGCCAAGTAATGCTTCGATGTTCTAAGAGCACCCGTCCCGTCCATTAAGTTCGCAAAAAGACTGTAAAGCAAGGTTCATTGGCACATGGGTCTGACACGAATCCGATATGTGTCCGACACGACCAGAAAAAAATATCGTACGGAAAACGGATGTCCGTGGAGAGTTTCCGCATCGTGCATTCACTGGCGTGCGGTCTTACCGTTCAGCAGGAGGAGGATGCTGTTACCGCACTCTGTGCATACAGCATTGAATCATGAACAGATATTGCAGTTCTATTCACTTTACGAGAGTCGGATGAAATGTTTTGAGCCTCACTATGACGCCCTTGGATAATACGATTCTGTCCTAGTTATTTTTCAACATAGTCCTCTTACTGACCCGCACACTTCTGTCAAGGGTGCTGCACCGCCTGGAAACCTGCGGCGTAGAATGTTTCCTCCTGCTTCTCAACAGCTGTTATCACGAAATTATCATACTGAAAATGTTTTCCAGCCAATTGTTTTTCCATGTTTGGGAAAAGGTGGAAGTCCGATGGTGCCAAACCAGGAGAGTTTGGTGGATGCTGGATAAGTTCGAGGCCACAGTCACGCACTGTCGCCACGGCAAAGACTGACTTGTGAGGTGGGGCAGCGTCCTGATGAAACAAAGACAGCTTCTGTCAACTTTCCCGGGCGTTTAGCCTTAAGTGGGCGGTAGTGGAAACCTACAGCGCCGGCAATAGTGCGGTGGTGGAAGGTCGAACCGTTTTATTTATGAATAACCATGTATTGTTAATAAAATTAGGCGCCAATGACAAGCTGATCATGGTTCGTCCAGAATGCGCCCAGTAACAATAAGGAATAGCCCGCGTATTTCGAAAATCGTAGGCGTGTTTAGGCCAAAATATGACAATTTTGGGAAGACTTTTCTCTTCCATCAGGCATCGCACTTCAGTGGTTTCTTTTCATTTGGCAGCAGTATATTTGTGGGCAGGTCGCGACGTTGAGATTTTTTCACTATTCAACAGGATTCGGGAGATATTCAAAAAGTTCATTTTTGACCATTTTTTTGCACAAATTACATAATTATCATTACTAAGAATTAGAATTTGCAATTTAACTCAACGTCGGCACCTGCACATGTGTATTCCCCAACATTTGGTGATAAAACGCCAGGTCTCAGTCGCGTTGTTGCCGAGAAATCTATGAAGAAAAGGTCAAATGGGGGGTCTCATTGATTGCTTAATTAGCTGATTAATGAAAGATGAAAGTACATCGTTTTCAATTCAGATGTGTAGAACAAGAGTAGCAATTTCATAGAAATACACGAAATCGATGCTACCTTTTTGCTTGAAGAACATATGAATTGTTTTCAGTCGCCATTTGCAGTGCGCTTCCTTATGGCTACCGCCCCCTNCTGTGAGTTACATACCGTCTAATTCAGGATTTTCGTGGGTTCGAAGCATTATCTTACCATATTCGGCCAATTTTTACAATGTCACTTACTTCCTTTTGTCCCACTCTATTTTGCATTTGGTGACGTAAAACCGGTTGATTTTACAGACAAATAATATGGCAAAATGACGTAATTGGAGCACTTACTTCCTTTTGCCATATTAATTTGTTTTTTTGATGTGACTTACTTCCTTTGGCCAAACCTGTAATTGTCTGTATCTTCCTAACTGATAAGAATCTGATATAGCTATTATATTAAAACATGTAACGTACCTCCCTGACACCCTCTATGGGGTTAACTCATTTTTCGACAAAATGTGACTTACTTCCTTTTGCCAAAGTTGGGCAGTATTGGTTGTACCTTCATAAATAAGCATTGAGCATACATGACATCATCTATGCTATGCAATGGTCCCCTTGAGATCCAATTAAAATACTTAAAATGATCAGTTTGCTGATTTTAAAAAAATAAGACGTGTTGCAGATATCAATGAATTTGAATGTATTAACGATATTTCAAGAATTCAAAATTTCACACAATGAGTGGAGTCTCCCCTTAAATTTAGATACTTGATTACAGAACGGTATACTCAGTTTTGTCCATTTTCAACATTATTCACAACTTCCAAAATTCAAATTCAGAAAAAAATGACGAAATACCTTGATACCTGAAAACAAACCAGTCAGTTAGTCATCTTAAAGGGTGAAATTAACGCATGCCAAATTTCTTTGATTTGGCATCACTCCTTCATAGTGAGGCTCAAAACTTTTCATCCGACCCTCGTATGCCATGTACATGTATAAACGAACCGACTGTAACGAAAAGGCCGTGTTACGAAACGACCAGATACCGTTCAAAACAGAGCTTCACATTGTGAACTTACTATCACCTCGCCCCATGAAAATCGCTATCGACGACCATATATTCGCAATTTTATTGCACCGTTATGTTGTGGGCGAGTAGGGTCCAGGCATAGCTGTTGGCGGACCAAGTCCATCAACTTTTCGCTTTCTTCAGTGGAAATCGGAGGCATCTTGTGCGAACTAAACAGCATGCCGTGTACGGAAAAAGTGGACGAATCGCTACCTGGACCGATTACAAAAAACGGACCGCACTGGAACCCAGTCTTCCGCATGAGAATCGGACGCCAGTGAACATGCCAATGTTATAACCATTTGACGGATTTTTTTTTGGGACCGGATACGTGTCGGACACGGACCAAATCCGTGTGCCATCAGGTATCTTCCACGGAACGCTACGTAAGCTAAGGTTATTACTTATACGGTGACGTATTCTCCAATAACAGGATCTTTGTAAATAGTGCCGTACTGTGCCCATGACATGTATGGATATAACTGCTCCGTTGGAGAATCTTTTGCGTCAGTCTACGTTCTCAATGAACGTAGTCAGATGTGAAGCCTGATTGGCTACTGCCCTTGAAACTCCTCCTCCCAGCCAGGCGCCGCTGACCTCCGCCTGTATTGCCGCAATGACCAATGTCCATATTTGGACACGAGCTGTGGCTAAAAAAGGGGTTGTTATTACCCCGGAACGGAATAGTTATTTTTGCCGGAACAATTAATTTTGATAGAAGTACTTTTGTGCGCGTACAAACCATAGTATAGTGTAGTGAAAATGGCTGAGCGACAACGATGTCCGCGACAGGCAATGAGCCAGGAAGAGAAAGATTTGTGGCGAGTGGCCGGCATTATCGCCAGACGGCGCGGCAGTGACACAGATTTGATCACCAATTCTGGAATGTTCACCGCAACAATTTTGTAAGAGTTTTGGCGCATGTTGGTCGCCATCTGACACCTTTTAATTCTAAATGCTGTCTCTCTAATACAAATCGCCCGCCCTCTTTATGTACACGGTATACAAAGTCAACATGAGTCAGGTTGCCGTTTAGTCCGCAGACAATTATCAATAATTATAATTATTCATGAGGGCTCTCACTCGATCACGGAAGGCGCGATTGGCCAGCCTATCAGCTGCGGAGTTGGGCTACGTTAGGTAAGGTAGTCGTATAGGTAATTACGTACTATACGTAGCGTTCCTTGAAAGATACCTAATGAACCTTGCTTAAAAAGTTGCCACTACGTCCACTCCGTTCGCACACAGTTTGAGCCCGTTCGGCAAAATTTTCAACAACGTACTGAGAACTACTTCAGTGTGACAGGCCCTTTAGCAAGGTTCATTGGCGCACGTTTTCAGTCCGTTTTCCCCTATTTTTGCGGATACGACAATGCAAAAGTCCATTTGATCTGTGGAAGAATGGTTTCATTGAGTTCACCGCATCATCATCCCCACTTCAGGTGAGAACAGCATAGACGTCTATAGATCATATAAACCTACATGTGCCGGTGCGTCCACAGTTGGAAGGTGTGCACTCATTAGGTTGCCCACGTTTGACACCATATACAAAAACACACACACACACACACACACACAGACAGACACCATGACCAAACACAATATGGTTTCCGATCTTGAGATCGGAAACCATAACAACGGAACGGAACCTGATCATGATACTAACTTACCTCATTCAAAACAAACCAGAACTCTTGGCAATCTGAAAATTCTTACTCTTAATGTTTGCGGGCTTAAAGGTAAACTAAAATGCCCCGACTTTCTTGATAGTCTATCCACCTTTGATATAGTTTCCTTGCAAGAGACAAAACTAGACGACTTAGATGATGTGACTATACCGGGATTCGTTGGCTACTTTAAGAACAGGAAGAAACTGGCAAGAGTGAAATCAGGTGGACTAGCTATATTTGTTAAAGAAAATGTGAATCCTTACTGTAAATTAATCAGGAATCCAAACGAATTCGCAATATGGATCCTATTGTCCAAAAGGCTGATCCAGAGTCCAAAAGATATTGCTTTTGGCTGTGTCTACCTACCTCCAGAGAGGTCAAGATACGCTTCAATTGATTATTTTAATGACCTAGAACATTCTGTGATCGAATTCGGAGCAAAGAACTATTATGTCTATATTACCGGTGACTTAAATTCACGAGTTGGCGAGCTTACAGACCGAATTGAGAACAATGTGCACATTGATACTGATTTGGACCAAACAGACAACACTGCTAACACACTACGGGACCGCAAATCTGAGGACAAAGAAACAAACAACTTTGGACATAGATTACTTGAATTCTGTCGGGCTACAGGCTGCGTCATTGCCAACGGCAGGATAGGAAAAGATGGAGTGGTCGGTGGAGCTAAAACATGCAAAGACAGTAGTGTTGTGGACTATTTTCTGTTCTCTAGTGAATTAAAAAACTCCATACAGGACTTTGAAGTCGAGCCATTCGACCCACTGTTTTCAGATGTCCATTGCAAACTAGTAACTACGATAAATATAAGAAACGCACAAAACAAGCCCAAAGAAGGCGCACAGAAAGCCAAAAATAACCAAAAATCAACCCCTAAACTTATAATCAATTCCAAAAATCAAGAACATTTTTTAGAGAATATTAATCGCCAGAAAATAGCCACGCTTGACAACCTTATTTCATCTAAAACCGAACACTCTCAGGACGATCTTGAATTTATAATGTCAGAAATCAAAAACATACTAATTGACAGCGCGAAACTAACTTGTCCCGAAAATCACAAAACATTCACTAGAAAAGAAAATGCAAAAGATTGGTTCGGCACAGAATGCATTCAAGCTAGGCGTGCTTATAACACGAGTAGAAAACAATATCTCAAAGATAGAACCGACTTCAGTAAGGAGCAAATGAAACAAGCCGCAAAAAATTACAAAAAAAACTATGAACAAATATTCTAAACGACACGAAAAACAATTTCATTCAAAACTTCGTGGTCTTAAAAACAAAAACCCTCGAGCTTTCTGGAAAGCAATCAATGGGGATAAGACTAAACAAACAGACCAAATTAACATCGATTTACAAGTCATGGCAGAACACTTCAAAGAACTTAATAATAACAACGATATCAATACAGAAAACGAGTTTGATCTTGAAAACTTGGCTGAACATATACCAAACCAAATATTAGACGGTCCTATTACCCGTGATGAGGTAACTAAAGCAAAGAATTCCTTGAAAAACAACAAATCGCCCGGGATCGATGCGATTACAAATGAATTCCTGAAGTTCTCCGGCCCAGACATGCTAAATGTTTATACAAAACTGTTCAATATCGTTATCGACACAGGTCAAATTCCAACCGAGTGGACAATCGGTATAATTAAGCCAATCTACAAAAAGAAAGGTGAAAAAAATGATCCTGACAATTACCGAGGTATAACTCTCCTAAGCTGTGTTGGAAAACTATTTACATCTATACTGAACTCAAGGCTGACAAAATTTGCAGAAGAAATATCACTAATTAGTCAAAACCAAGCTGGATTCCGCGCTAACTTTTCAACATCTGATCATATATTTTCAATCAAAGCACTAATCGATATTAACTTAACCTTTCAGAGATCCAAAGAATTTTATTGCGCATTCGTAGACTACAAGAAAGCTTTCGATACAGTGTCCCACCAGAGACTTTTTTATAAATTGGTTAAAAGTGGAATAGACGGCAAAATCCTCCGCATTATTAGAACGATGTACGAAAACGCCAAATCTTGTGTACGTCTGAACAACGAAGACTCCGACTATTTTATGTGCAACGTAGGTGTGAGACAAGGCGAAAATCTTAGTCCCTTTCTATTTGCTATATTCTTGAATGACATGGAGAGTTTCTTTGAAGCAAAGGGCTGCAACCCTCTTGAACTCTTTCCTGAAGCTTTTAACATGGGAGAAACAATTAACGAATTGAGACAAATGTTAAAACTCTTTCTTCTACTCTACGCTGACGACACAGTCATCTTCTCCGAGTCACCCGAGGGTCTCCAAAAAGCACTAGACTGCCTTTGGCAATACTGTGACTTATGGAAATTAAAGGTAAACACAAGTAAAACTAAAATCATGATATTCTCCAAGAGTAATAAGAAAAGGAACACTGTTTTTAAATTGAACAATGAACTCATCGATGTTGTCGACTCTTATGTCTACCTCGGTGTTGAATTCTCCAAAAACGGTAAATTCTACAAAGCCAGAAAACGTGCAAGCGACCAGGCACAAAAGGCGATGTTTGCTTTACTGAAGAAGTGCCGTACCCACAACTTACCAACTGAATTACAACTTGAACTTTTTGACAAAGCTGTAATTCCAGTCCTTTTGTATGGGTCAGAGATTTGGGGATACGAGGATAACAAAATATTGGAATCCATCCAGCTTAAATTCTTAAAATACGCACTTGGATTAAAGAAAAACACTCCTTCAGCAATAGTTTACGGTGAACTTGGCCGTGTACCTGTCGAAATCCTAATAAAACAACGAATGGTGGGTTATTGGGCGCGGATTCTCTACAGTAAAGAAAATAAAATAAATAGAATTTTGTACTCGATTATGCTCCAGTTGCACAGACAAAACCAATACGATTGGCCTTGGCTAATACATATAAGGAATATTCTGAATGACTGTGGCATGAACAACATTTGGTTGCATCAAAACGCCGTCAATAAAAACTGGCTGACACAGGCAGTCAAACTACGGCTCAGCGACCAGTATAAACAGAGTTGGTATAATTCAATAGAAACAACGAATGCCCTTAACAATTACCACCTGATCAAAACCGTTTTCGGCTTTGAAAAATACCTTAGCATTCTTCCTAGTAACTTATGCAGATATATGAAGAAATTCAGGACCCTGAACCACAAATTCCCAATCGAAACAGGGAAATACGACGGTACCCCTAGGAACGAAAGGGTATGCACCAAATGTGACAAGAATGACATAGGAGACGAATTCCACTATCTCCTAGAATGTAGTTTCTTCGAAAATTCTCGACAAATGTATATTCCAAAAAGATACTACCAACGACCAAACGTTATTAAATATAATGAATTGATGACCACCACGAACAAAAGAACTCTCGTAAAAATGGCAAAATTTATGAGAGAAATAATCCCCCAGATCCCTTAGTAATATTTTTACTGTTTTCGCTCTGTATTGATTTGACCTCCTCATACTATAATGTAAATAGTCTTGGAGAATAAAGTTATTGTATTGTATTGTATTGTAACGCAGGATTGCATTCGGAACTTCCGAAGGCAACTGCTCGGCAATTTCCGTACGGTCGCATTTCCCCTCGGACACAATTCCAAGGCAGCCATCTTGAATGCGCAAGGATTGCTGCCCGTTTGTGAGAGTTCAAATGCGGTTCGCCTCATCACACCCTGCGCATGAACGAAATAGGTCACACAAAACGTTGCGTTATTGATCAATAATTGGCCGATTGGATGAGATACCGGTAAGTTTATAAATAATATCCCTCAAGTTATCCAGCAAATAAGTTTGAACACCTTAACAGGCCAAAATTCTGCCAAAATAGTCCCACGGTCGGTCACGTGGGTTTGTTGATAAACAATATGGCTGCCTTGCACTTGTGTCCGAGGTGAAATG
>NMRB01004123.1:12061-24227 GCA_002633025.1 Notospermus geniculatus | reverse complement strand
TCTACTAGCAACCTTAATTTTGGGGAAATTTTCAATGCTGGAAATCTGAATTTTTCTAAAGGTATAATTTTAGATATAAAAGCATAATGCAGGGTAAATGTGTGGCGGTCTAGGAAAACATGTCGGAAGTCGCTGAATGAATACCAAGGGCTGTCAGATACCTTCTTTACACTATAAAAGTCCGGCCTCAGCACGGGCTTTTTGCCTTTACACCTAGAATCGCTGTGTCTAATAAAGCCCGGGCTTTTAAAACCCATACATGCCGCATACATGCTCAAAAAGCCCGGGCTTATTTCAGACCCGGGCTTCGAAAAGTCCGGGCTTTTTCAGACAGGTGTAACCAAGGCTAGATTGTCTATGCATTGATCTACTATTGTTTACGTGTTAAAAATACATTTCAGCTATTGAAATGTGTGGGTTCACCAAGGCCATTAATACTTTCCTCAAATACGACATCTGACAGGTTTTCCTAGATTGCCTCACAAACTTCTTGCACCCAAAACCAAAACTATAAAGAAAAGTTTGCCAAGATGGCAGATCTTGCTCTACATACCAGATCAGCACTCTGGAAATTCAAGAACAGATTTTAAGAAACCAGTATATAATATTGATTATTCTTTTTCCGAATGGCAAATATGGTACCACTAATTTCTCTACCTGTGGCTCCACTACAATTCGCAACTGATTTCAATATTGTTTTCACTATTTTCCACCAAATTATCAAATTTTGGCTGCTTTCTTTTGGCCATCTTCACTTTTTCGCCCAATCTGACATGACAAAATTCTGACAAAATTAACACTAGTGTTCAAATTTGGTGAAAAGAAATTGGCTCACATCACCGAGTGGGCAGATGACATCCACAGACATAGGCCTATGCCAAAATATGATAAAATTTGGCAGAAACTGAATTGAAATTCATCAGCGGATCCACAATTTTGGAAAAGAGGGGCGCACTGTGCTAGAAAGAATGCAATCTGCGGTGAATTTCAATGATTTGCTCCAAATTTCCGAATTTCACGGTCAATTTTACCAATTTTTGGCCAAAAGGGGACGTGTGCCGGGTGCGCCCCCATGGATCCGCGCCTGAAATTGTTTGGGTATTAACTGATGGGCAAGAATTTATTCGAAGATATTCCCATTTCAGGTTTACAATTCTCTGAATCTTTCGAAGCATGAACAAAAATTTGCCAGGCTGAACATGGAATTGAACTGAATATGATGCCCACCTCAGGAGCATCCATCTTTGTGCTGACCACGTGCACCATGGGCAAATCATCTTCTTCGCTCTCCGGCTGGTTCTTCTTATTCTTCCTATGTTTCTTCTTCTTCTTGGTGACCTTCTTCTCGCGTATCTCTTGTTGCTGTTTCTGGTGCATCTTCAGGTACACATCGGACGATGACAACCCTGAAATTGAACATTCAATGATCAAGATCTCGAGTCTATCAACTTTTAAATAGCCCACCTCGACGTAAAAATGTCATCTAGAGGGAACTCGCTTTTTGTCAAGCCAGAATACCTCATTGTTTGCGAATTTGACGGATCATATCATTATTATAGTGCGTAGGGTCCACATCTGGGGCTTTTTGGCATGTGTATGTTCTTGTGCAAGATTTCATCTGCGTTTTTCACTAAGATTTCCAATTAAATTTGCGTATTTGCGCAAATACACATGTTATCTAAACCCCTGAGTATGTAATGTAGGAGGAAACCAGGGCCCTGGAGGAAACCTACGCTGTCAGAGAGAATTGCCCTCTCTATCACATGAGTACCGCCACTGGGTCTGACTAGAAATTGAACCCGGGACCTTTCACGTGACACAGGCGCCGATATTTCCATCCGGCAACATAGTGGAGCAGGAAAATGCAAATTTTGGGTCGAATCGTGCAAATTGTGAGAAAAGCATGAAATTTGGCATTAGTGTGCCTGATAGGTCACTATTTCAGAAATGAAATGGTCCATGGACCATGTGCTCACCGGGTTGGACATAACAGTCTAATGACAGACATGACAGAGGGATGAGCAATCTGGGTCAAGTTAAACATGAAATTTGGCAGGAGTGTTCCTTGTAGGTCAGTTATTCAGCTGAAAGTGCTAGCCACGAAAAAAATTCAATATGGCAGCCTTTTTTCAAGATGGCCGCCAAACGGGCCGCTGTTTCATGGTTTTGCTCAAAAACCATAGTAAAAATTGTGATATAAACTTGAAATTTGGCAGGAGTGTTCCTTGTAGGTCAGTTACTCAGGTGAAAGTGCTAGCCACAGAAAAATTCAATATGACAGCCTTTTTTCAAGATGGCCGCCAGACGGGCCTCTGTTTCATGATTTTGCTCAAAAAACCATAGTAAAAATTGTGATACAAACTTGAAATTTGGCAGTAGTGTTCCTTGCAGATCTGTCTTCAGATAAAAATTCTCGCAGTGAGAAAACTCAACATGGCGGCCATTTTTTCAAGATGGCAGCCAGTCCCCGTAGTGGCAGTTCATCGAGGAGGCAGAGTAGGGCAGTTCATCGATAAGGTCGAGTGGTGGCAGTTCATCCAGGAGACAGCATTCAGATTGAAAGGTTGTGGGGAGATGTGAAGAGAGTGTATGTCGCTCACTACCAAGGCACACTGGTGACAGACACTGCTGTGGAACTCAGCATGGAGTTCAGTGTCAGCTAAGCCCCTAATATATTAGATAGACGTACCTGAACGGACAGGTTGTACCAACGCGGGAGAGCCAAGCCAAGGATAACAGGGACTTTTGAAGTTATCATGGTGTACAGGTCGCACGGGATTCAAATGGCAATGGATGAACGATCGGGCTAAGTGTAGGGCAGTTGCATGAATGAACCTAGCTGTATCCCATACATCAAATGATGGATGAAGTTTCCACATCGAAAACTGATTGGAGCAAATGCTGTCTTTGTCAGCGGGGAAAAAGCAATGAAACCAATTTCACCTCTTAGTTCATTCCAGAGGAAGCAAGATTTTGCTGGGTACAGCAATATTGCAAGAAATATACCATATTGTTTCGTGCCATCAATGATATGCCGATAGCGCTTGACCCTTACATCAAGGCTAGATGAAACTGAAGGTATAGAAACCACTCTGGTTCGAAATGGAGCTAAATATCATCAGAGTTGCCGATTGCTGTTCAACACCAAGTTAGAAAGTGCACAGCAAAGGAGAGCGGTCCCGAGCACCTCCGGAGCAACAGATGAACCTCGAAGCAAGAGTTGAAATATCATCTTCCTCTTCACAGAAGAAACATTACACTTTTGGAATGTCCGCAGAGTTTCGTATCTGCAAGAGGGGATGACAGAGAGACAAAATGAGCAACATTTCAATCAATGTGCCAGAACCCTGAACGCTGGAGCTCCTGGCAAACTTGCGTCAAATGGCGAAGACGTTGTTGCCCTGGAGGTTAAATACCACCTTCGATGCCTCCAAAAGTTGTACAATGCTGAAAGAGCGTACCTCAATTCCCTAGAGAAAGCAGAGAGTTGTGATCCAGGGAAGGATTTATACCCAGTAGCCTTTTCAGAACTAGTTATCTACATCATGGACATAGCAACCACCAACACGGAAGCAGCACCGGTTGTATTTCGGCTGGCTGACCTTGCCTCACTGTACCAGCTTCGCTTAAAACAGCTTGGGGTTGATTCCCCAAATGTCCACTCCACCAGGTTGAGAACTTGAAGCCCATAAGAAGGGACGTGATGTACTTCTTGCCTTTAAAGCGGACATAGGGCCAGTGCTCCATGAAGCTAGCCAATAGCAATGCTATCAATCTATCTAAGGCAGCAGATATACTAAGAAATAGTATATCCCTTCGGTTTTTCCGGTCCCAAAGAAGATACAAGGTCGTGTGTTGGGACCCATTGAGTGTACTCCGCCTTGCCATAGGCGACCCACATTGATTGAGGTGTTCATTTAGTCTCTGTCATCCCCTCTAACTCGCAGATTCGAAATATCATCATCTTCTTCTCAGAAGAAACATTCCAATTTTGGAATGTCCGCAGATTTTCGTCTCTTGCTTCGAGGTTCATCTGTTGCTCCGGAGGTGCTCGGGACCGCTCTCCTTCGCTGTGCTGTTTCTAACTTGGTGTTGTTGAACAGCAATCGGCAACTCTGATGATATTTAGCTCCATTTCGTGTGTTTCTATACCTTCAGTTTCATCTAGCCTTGAAGGGTCAAGTGCTATCGGCATATCATTGATGGCATGAAGCAATGGTACATTTCTTGCAATATTACTAAACCCAGCATAATCTTGCTTCCTCTGGAATGAACCAAGAGGTGAAATGAGGGTTTCGTTTATTTTTCCTGTTGGCAAAGGCAGCATTTGCTCCAATCAGTTTTCGATGTGGAAACTTCATCCATCATTTCACAGGAAAGTCGAGAGCTTATCCTTTTACCACCTTTCGCTCTCACTTTGATACAGCTGGGTTCATGCAACTGCCCTACACTTAGCCCGATCGTTCATCCATTGCCATATGAATCCCGTGCGACCTGTACAGCATGATAACTTCAAAAGCCCCTGTTATACTTGGCTCGGCTCTCCCGCGTTGGTACAACCTGTCCGTTCAGGTACGTCTATCTAATATATTAGGGGCTTAGCTGACACTGAACTCAATGCTGAGTTCCACAGCAGTGTCTGTCACCAGTGTGCCCTGGTAGTGAGCGACATACACTCTCTTCACATCTCCCCACACCCTTTCAATCTGAATGTTGTCTCCTGGATGAACTGCCACCACTCGACCTTATCGATGAACTGCCCTACTCTGCCTCCTCGATGAACTGCCACTACGGGGACTGGCTGCCATTTTGAAAAAAATGGCCGCCATGTTGAATTTTCTCACTGCCAGAATTTTTATCTGAAAACAGACCTGCAAGGAAGACTCCTGCCAAATTTCAAGTTTATATCACAATTTTTACTATGGTTTTTGAGCAAAACCATGAAACAGAGGCCCGTTTGGCGGCCATCTTGTAAAAAAGGCTGCCATATTGATTTTTTTCGTGGCTAGCACTTTCACCTGAATAACTGACCTACAAGGAACACTCCTGCCAAATTTCATGTTTATATCACAATTTGCACAGTGGTTTTTGAGCAAAACCATGAAACAGAGGCCCGTTTGGCAGCCATCTTGAAAAATGGCCGCCATATTGGATTTTTTTCGTGGCTAGCACTTTTTTTTCTGAAAAAGTTACCTATCAGGCACACTCATGCCAAATTTCATGCTTTTCTCACAATTTGCACGATGGTTTGCATAATCTGCTCCACTAACACTGTTAATTAAGATATCAGCAAAAAGTTTCCAGCCAAGATTTCTGCACTTTACCCTTGAAAAGAGTGACACCATGCGGCACAATTTTAACTATCAATGCTTTGATGAAATGACACATGGCCATGTTTACATCCACGTTTAATGAAATGGTCCATGGACCATGTGCTCACTGGGTTGGACATAATAGTCTAATGACAGAGGGAGGTACATATCAGTTATGAGCAATCTGGGTCAAGTCATTCCCAGAAAAGACTGATGAATGATTTTGGGGTTATGCCACCTGGCAGCCATATTGGATGTCCGATCGGGCTGGAACTTCAGATGCACATAAAGGTCATCTGCAGGGGACCACATAGCACATTGGAGTGCTTATTTGGGCCAAGTCGTTCCTGAGTTACAGCACTTTGATGATTTTCGGGTTACGCCACCTGGCGGCCATATTGGATGTCCGATCGGGCCAAAACTTCACATGGACATAAAGGTCATCTGCAGGGGGCCACATAGCACATTGGAGCGCATCGGGTTAAGGCGTGCCTGAGTTACAGCACTTTGATGATTTTTGGGTTACGCCACCTGGTGGCCATGTTTGAAGTCAAATTAGGCCGAAATTTGACATGTATGTAAGGGTCATCTAGATGGAGGTAAATATCAAATTTGAGCACTCTGCGTCAAGCCGTTCCTGAGTAATAGCACTTACTTGATTTTCAGGTTACGCCACCTGGCGGCCATATTGGATGTCCAATCGGGCCGAAACTTGGTATTTTTTAAGGTACCCCTCCAATGCATGTTTATGCAAGATATGAAGTTGCTCGGTGAAATAATGACAAAATGTGGCAGGTTCGTCACTTTTGTAGAACTTTGACCTCTGTGACCTTGAAAAGTAGGTCAAATCAAAAACCCGTTATATATGTTATGTATTCTTACTAGCTACACCTATGATAAAAATTTAGAGATGATCTAGTCATGAGTTCAGGAGTTATTGCACTTTTTGTGTTTTTGGTTTCCGCCACCTGGTGGCCAAACTGAGAGTCGAATCGGACCGAAACTTGGTGTCTTGGTCATCTGACCTAGGGGTATATATGTACCAAGTTTCAGATCAATAGCTCCAGCGGTTACGAAACGTGCCCTGCTAACGGACAACGACGACGGATGCTGCACCATCGTAATAGCTCACCCCAGTGAGCTAAAAATAGACAGCCAATCACAAGCGAGAAAATTACAGGCCGCATGGTGCTACTACCGCCGATTTGTTCATGGCAAACAGTAGGTTTGGTCGGAATGAATAAAAGCAATCACAAAGTCACCACATGTGTCATGCAAACAGCAAAACCAAGGAAATATGCCAATAACTTGCAGAATAACTTAATGGATTTAGAATAAGATGGCAAAAAACCTACGACATACCAGGCAGTGTTTTCCCAGTGACATGGAGGGGTACATCAATGTCCAACTGTGCAACAGGCACATCATCATAATTATTGTAATCTTGGTTGTATCTCAGGCTTCCCTTCACATCTCCCTTTAGGTAGTTAGGATTGCTCATTTGTTCCAACTTCCTTTGTTCACGACTCTGAAAAACAAGAGCAATGCAGAGCTTGGCAATATGTTGTTTGTAGGCATGGTCCAGATGGTACATTTGGGGGAAGCGGTGGTGCTGGTCCCCTCATAGAGCCAAACACTCACAAAAAATTTCAGGTTGATTGCTCAAAGCGTTCTGAAGATAACTGACAGACACTGAATTCAAGATGGCCACCATAGCTGCCAATTTGGATGTTCTGTGGTCCTGGTCATCAAAAGGAATGTTCCCTTCATAGAGATTAATAATCATGAAAAATTTCAGGGCAATCGCTCAAAGCATTCATCCATTCGATGGAAATCAAATTCAAGATGGTTGCTATAGCCGCCATCTTTGATGTGCCGCAGTGCTGGTCATCGACTAGAAACCTTCCCCTCATCGTGGACAACTTAAGAGGTTGAGGCTACCAGAAGCAGTCATTTTCACCTACAGTGGCAACATCATCCAAACTCCGAGGTTGCAGTATCAATACCAATTTTTCTTCAATAATTGTCTGAATTAGGCTGAATAAAGGCTTACACATGTAAGCCCCTTTTATTTTACACGACAACATCTTTACTGTTTTTTACTGTTATAAACAACCGGGCCCAGGCGACTGGGTGGGCTTGGCATGGATTTGACTCGGTTGATTTTTGTAGTGTAAACGGGCCTATCCTTGAATTCAAATCAGGCTCGGTCCGGGTCGAGCTTCAACCGGGCTAGTGTAAAAGAGACTGTAGACTCTTGTACGAAAGCCGTTGGCCCTAAATTGGCATATTCTGGTGCTTTGTACCAACTTTTGCCAGTGTGAAACAATCATGAGCCAATTCAGACATGCATGCAATGAAATTGTGAACAAATTCGTTACTTACCCTCCTGATTTCATCCTCTGTAGGCTCATAGGTTTTTCGACTACTCTCTGTTTGGTTTAATCTCCTATGTTCATGCCTCTCTATTGCAGTGAATATATTAGCACCTTTGAGTTCGTCATCTGAGCTATCAGATGGTGGTTCGTTGATCCATTTGTCCAAATCAAGGCTAAAATAAAGGAAAATTAAGAAAAATACAGCTCATCACCAGATGTGATCTGCTCCAGCAACAGCCGGCCTCCGAAGGCCCCCGACCACCCCGAGGTCGGGGGCATAAAAACTGGCACCATCTTCTTCTCTTCACTCCTCCCTGAGTCAATGTCAGGCTATGAATATTCAATACTTTCTCCAAAGTCAACCCAGGTGTGGCGAATTTGTATGGATATTGGCGAATTTGTGAGTTTTTTTCTCAAATTTTGTGGCGATTTCCTAGCGAATATCGGAAATTCGTGGGCCATTTCACAGCAAATTCGTGGTGATTTCCTAGTGATATAGGGGTTATTTTAGGGCAAATTGGTGGCAAATTTGTCCAAAAGTTGCCAGAATTATTTTGGACAAGCTCCCTTAACTCAGTCTATGAATGACTGGACAAACAAAGGCTTTGCATGAGAAAACGGCACTTCGTGCAGAGAACCTACGCTCTCAAAGTTGCCGACTTACCCATCTGGAACGGGGACCTTCCTCTGAGCTTTAGCAGCAACTGGATTCAGCTCCCCAACAAACAAGGCCGACACTTCATCAGCAATATTGTTTCCTTTATCCTGTAGTTTTATCACATATTTTATCAGCTGGAGTACGCAACATGCCTGGAAAAACGATTTTGTATTTAACCTTTGCTCACCCAATTTGGAAAGAATATGAAGTTGGGAATATTTTCTCCCAACCATAATGAAACGGCCAGGGCCACTGTGCTCACCTGTCATCATAGTTGTTCGGCAGTGATGGTATGAGGACACTGCCTGTTCAATTGGGCAAGCCATTCAGCAGTAATTGTTTGGAATACGAAAATCCAAGATGACCACCTGGCGGCCATATTGAATATCGAATCACAACCAAAATCAATAGGACATCTCCCCCACCCCGTCCCATTATGCCCACAGAAATATGAAATCAATCGGGCAAGCCATTCAGTACTTACAGTCCAGAATACGAAATCCAAGATGTCTGCCTGGCAGCCATATTTGAAACCAGAGGAGACTGAAATTTGGCACACAAGTAGGGGATACGTAGATACACGTTTAGGCAAGGTTGAAACAATCCTAGCTTAAACAGTTATTGAGATATGGGCCAAAGTCAATTCTTCAAGAGTACCGCCTGGCGGCCATATTTTACTTCTGATCAGAAATTTTGGACTTGAACTCTGTCATGTATGTATCTTTGAAATGTAGGTCAAAAGCCTGAAATATTTGTGATGTACATGTAGTATCATCAGAGGAACGTACCACAAAAATTTCATGACTGGCTAGAAGCATCAGTGTTCAGGAGATATGGCCAAGAGAAGCTTTTCACAAAGTGCCCCCTATATGTCAGAATGTTGATTGAATTGTGCCGGATTTCGTGTTTACAAGTTACCGTTGCCACAAGGTGTCCACACACCAAGTTTAAAGTTTCTAGGTCTCGCGGTTTAGAAACGTGCCACCATTGTTAACAGACGAGGCATTATCACAAAGGCTCGTAAAGTAGCAAAGGCTCGTAAAGAGGGCATTCAGACTTGAGGTTTCATGCAGATAAGTATAATGTAGCAATGCCAGTATAGAGGGCATTCAGACCAGTGGCTTCATTCAACATGTGTCGATATGTAGCAAAGGCCACCAATGAGGGCATAAACCAGCGGCCTGTTGCAGTGAAGGCCAGTTTATGAGGGCACTCAGACCAGTGACCTCATGACCTTCCTTCAACCCCTGCTCTGTCCGTATGACTTACTCTCTCTTGGACTTCCAGATCGGCACTCTGTACAAACATGGGCAACTTGTCAACCAATAAGTTCCCCATCTCCTTGATCTGGTCTGTATCTTCGTCTGCCTCCGCCTTGCTGAGCAGACGTGCGTACAACTTGAGGATGTTTTGGACAAAGATACTCTGAATATGCCCGGGAAGTTGGGTGACCTTTGGACGAAGCATGGCCTCAAGGGTGGATCGGGTATCTTTTAGATGTCTACAAAGAAAGTACTCTTCAGATATCATGATGATGAGACAGCAGTATCATCAAGCCCAATTTGTAAATTATGACCACAGGGTCTCTGCCAGAGGGTACACTGGGTACTGATCGCTGTGTGATCACTCGTCTTAGTTTGTACACACCAATGCTTCCAGAGTATTCAAAAGTTTTCGCCACATCGCTTGGCAAAATTTGCTACGCTTCATTTTGCTTGCAGTGTACAGGCAGCTGATGACCATAAATGTGTTTTTCATGCATTTTTCACACATCACCCCCTGGTGGAAAGACACAGAGTTGGATCGAAATTCCAAGAGTGTTGTGCACATTAACATAGGCCTATACCAAAGTTTCAAACTCCTCCGTTGAACGGTCGGTCTGGGAGATATCTCGTTTGGATGGACAGACGTGCCACCAGATGGATGGATGGAATGAAGGCAGAACGGTAAAACACAAATATCTCCCCACTTTTTTTCGAAAGTGGGAAGATAAAAATCCAAACTTACTCGGAAAATTCTCCACATATCCATGCAGCAGCATAGAGGACTTCACAGATGCCATTCCTCTGTGAGTTCCCAACAAGAACGTGGGAATTCTCCAACAGGATTGCCTGAAATGATCGATAGGTTGAAAGGAAAGGTTTTTAGAAGAATAAAATAGCTTTTACACATTAACGCCAACAGAGCTGGCATAAAAAAAATAGCCGAAGAAATGTTCACTTTGCTAATGGATTAATTTTCTAATGGTTTTTCTCCACAGAAACGCCACCATCTGATAGAAAAGAAACATGAAACACAACTGGTTTCTGTATTTCTGAGGGAAAGTGCAGAAAATGTCAAGTCACCAGCAGACAATAGGGAGGTTCTGCAAGCTCATGTTTTACATTTACGATTATGATTGGACAACGTCATGACGTCAAGCCTTATGTCAAGAAAGAACGTGACGCGATGGCGTCATCATTTGACTTGAAACTTCCTGTGCCAGGTGAAAAGAGGGTCGATGTATCCCATGTTTGGCAAGTGCTCCTGGGCAGATATGCCAAGCATTCTTTGTGTCATTTTTTCTGCAACTGTGAAATATACCCATTTATGAATTGCAAGCGAATTCTTGGATTACAAAAATCAAATATTTGACTGCTTAACCCAACGGTGCCGACCTACGGCCAACTCCGTCGGCTACTTGAAGGCTGAAAGCGCCGAACAACGGCGAACTCCGTAGCCGAGTCTGGCCGAGTATTTCCGAGTGCCTGTCGGGGAAAATGACGTCACTGAGTAGGCAAGCTAAATCGAAGATGGTACAATTCGCAGTTTATGGATTTCGAAGGATTTTGGAGTGTTTTTTTTGCTAATTTCAGCCAGAAATCTCACAAATTGAATGTAAACAAACCAATCAGCGGATTATATGTGTAAATAAAGTACTTCTGTGGGCTTTGTATCGATATTTTAGTGATTATTTTGGCTTTTTTAGATAGATTCGATGGACTTGAATGCCAGTGACGATAACATTCTGCGGGTATCAAGGTCTGTACAGTGTGCAATAGGGCATTTTACTTGCCCAAAAACTAATTTTTGGCCAAAAAACCCTTCGGCACGTTCAGCCTTTAAAGGTAAATTGGCCTTCGGCACCGTTGGGTTAAATTGTAAGTTCTTTACGTGCAGGCCTTGTCTTTTAAGGCGAGCTAAAAAGACTTGAAGGCCTGACGTGTAGCAAGCGACTCACTCGTAAAAAATCCCACAGAGCCGACGTCATGACGTTTTCAAATTGTAATCGTGAATGTTAAACGTAAGCTTGCAGCACCTCCCTAATTTACTATTTCCACTTCCATGTCACAGGCCAACAGGCATGTGGTGGAGGTGGGAGAACGTGCACCAGAACACCAAGCAAATCCATCCTCTCCATGAATTCTTTTAAGTATATTCATAGTGTTTGAACCCAAATTATGTTCACCCAGATGACTGTCGATTCTTTTTTTCAGCAGTCAGTTTGATAGGTCCATGTATCTGCATCATCAATCACTCCAGCAATACCTTTTCTATTTAACCTCATACATACCATCTGCGAGACAGCGAAAGAGCGTATGGCCTGAACTCGAATGGCAACATCCAACATTTGATTTGCAATCAACTTGCCGTGTCTGGTTCCCTCAATCCTTGTCAGCTCAACAAGAATACTCACATACCTACAGATAAATTAATAATAAAGATTACTGAGGAAACCCAATGGGGAACCCGCCCTGCGGTTTATCCCGACAGGTCGGCGCTGTGAGCGCTTGTACCGAAACGACGTCATTGACGTCATTTTTAGGTGTCATTGACGT
>NMRB01004122.1:33169-44594 GCA_002633025.1 Notospermus geniculatus | reverse complement strand
GTGGCTTCTTCCTTGCGCGGTACCACTTCAGTCCATGTCGATGCAGAATACGCTTCACCGTAGATCCTGACACACTCAATCCTGCATCTTGGTGATCCTTGCAGAGGTGCTTTTTTGGGTGACCTGTGGTTGATTTTCACATTTGCACTAGTGTCTGTTAGTTTTTGGGGGTCAGTTTCCCGTTTCTTTCGCTCCTTGGCTTGGTCAATGTGGACCCAAGGTCCTTGTACTTCCTGACGATGGTATAAACAGAAGCCCTGGGTACCCTAAACTGGTTAGCAATGTGGCCTAATGAGGACCCTATCTTGTGAAGATCAACCACACGCTTTCTAAGGTCTTGGCTGTACTGTTTGGATTTTCCCATCTTATCCTAATAGTTCTGACTGTAGGAAAGGGCGAGACACTATAGAAATGCCTTCTCATATACCTACTAGGGGAGGTCCCGAGTTATTACATAACTGATGTGGTGACCAATGACCAGTAGTGACTGCAAGGTACCAGTCATCAATTTTTCGGAGATTTGAGGTTGTGTTTTTAGAGTTTGACTAGGTGTATGTAAACTTTTGAGCCGCTGTATTTCTGAGATCGAACAAATTATGTTACATAATTCTGAAATAAAGAAACTGTAATCAATGAATGTAGCAAGAAAAGAAAGTAGACATCTTAAGTATAATTCCCCATGAAAAAAGTATTTGTAAGAACAATAAAACCTTTTGAAAATTTGAGTTGAATATTTTTCACCAAACTGTATGTAAACTTCAACTGTATATAGGCCAATACCTCTTGTTTTGTTATAATAAATTAGTCTAGCAACAGAAGCCATCTTGATACAATCATTATCTTCCATATCTACATCGAACCTACAGACTCCTTTGTGCCTGCTGCGCATATTGCACCGAAAGCACTATCGGACTTTCCTTGCGGTTGGCTCCGATCGCCACCGAGCAAAATCGGCTGTTGACGCCAGGTGTGCCCTGGGCAGCGATGCGTGGAAAAATATCAAACATTACGTTCACCTAGAGCGTTTTTGCTATGCCCGGATAGACCTACGACTACATTTGAGTTACGATTTTCTATTGTCTGAATATACATGTACCCGAACAATAGACAAATGTACGTCCGTGGCGGTTACGAAAACTCAGTATTTTCTCTATTACAGAGGGACCTACTACTACTACTACTAGGCCTACTACCAAAGAGGCATCCAGTGACTCCGGAAAAGTTTCCCGCGCTTCTCTTATCACCATTGGATCTGTTTTGCTTCTGGGCACTCTCCTGACAAAGGAGTAGGGAAAAGAGGCCAGAGAAATGCACAAGACCATTCTGATGCATCTGTTTCTCAACAAGACACAAGAAAACCTTTAGTAGTAGCCATACTAGCATATTGACCCGTACGAGAACATTTTCAGGGAGTGTGTTTGTCCTTGAATTTCCTGTGGTAGGGGGTCTTTTGGCAGAGCAATGATTTTTTTACCAAGAAAAAATTTGTCACATAAAAATATCACTAATTTGCTCTCAGATGCCAGGAAAATGCATTAAAAGCACGTATATTGTTCGTGCTTTCGTTGCTCACCACCTCCGTCGAGCTACGCCCCCTTTCTGTCAACCCTGGATCCGACCCTGTTCCAGGCAGCAACATCACACCTGGTTTATTACACCTCTCTTAGATGGCAGCATAGGTCACAACACTGCTGATTTCATCGCTTTTTCATACAAATAATCGCTTCATTTAAAACCAAAATACCGTAAGGGCTCTCTCCTCCTATTGTACTGTTCACATAGGCCGCTCTTTGTAGGATTCAAGCACTCTAACTAAGGAGGAGATCGGACACAAAGTCCGGTCCACCGTAACTGTGTATAGTCATTACATGGCAAGGTAAGCGGGCAACAGCTCAACTCAGGTTGATAAAATATCCAAAATGGTCACCGTCAATTATAAGATGCTTAGTGATGTTTGTTTAAAAAAATGGTCCATGGATCATGTGCTCACCTGGGTGAATGTACCAGAAGAACAATTGGCAAATTATGAAATGTTCCAGGGCAAGCCTCTTGTTGCAGGGATCGTCAAATTTCGAGCTCAAGTGACCTCTGTGACCTTGAAAAGTAGGTCAAATCACAAACCACCTGTTACATCTGTCATTTATCCTGATTAGATACACCTATAATAAAAATGTGAAGATGATCCAGTCATTAGTTCAGGAGTTACTGCACTACTTTGTCTTTTCGATTTTAGCCACCTGGTGGCCAAGCCAAGAATGGAATCGGACCGAAACTTGGTGTCAATGTCATCTCACATAGGGTTATACATGTACTAAGTTTCAGGTCAATAGCCCCAGCAATTACGAAGCGCGCCCCCAAATGGCAAAATTTTCAAATGTGACCTTGAAAAGTAGGTCAAGTCACAAACCCATTACCTATGTCGTGTATCCTCATTAGATACATGTACACCAGTCACGTAAAAAATTTGGAGAAGATCCAGTCAGCAGCTCAGGAGTTATTGCACTCTTTGTCTTTTCGGTTTTGGCCAGCTACGGTGACCAAGCTAATAATCGAATTGGACCGAAACTTGGTGTCATAGGTCATATGACCTAGGGGTATATATGTACCAAGTTTAAGATCAATAGCTCCAGCGGTTACGAAACGTGCCCTGCTAACGGACAACGGACGACGGGGCCCAGGAAAAAAATGCACCACGAACTTTTATGGTAAAACCATGAATTTATTTTATACATGTAGTTCAACCTTGAACCTTGATGGTTTAACCATAATCTTTTTTTCATGGTAACCACGACCAGGTGTAAAGGTTTTTAGTGCCCCCCTGTAAAAGGTGTCCACTTCTATTGTTGAATGACGGAATAAGCAGCATGCGTATACAAACCAATTGTCAGAGATTAGAATGTAACAATAGGATCTTTTGTTCCTGGGACAGTTTTTCCTGGGGACATTCTTTCCCTTTACACCTGGAACCACGAAAGTTGACTGTTATTTGGCCGCCTTTGTGGTTCTACTATGAACTTTTATCATGAACTTCATGGTAAAACTATGAAAGTTGATCGTTAACCACGAACCTTTTCGTGGTATAACCATGAACTATTTATAGTATACCATGAACTAATTACCATGAAGTTTATGGTTCCTGGTGTTTTTCAAGTTCATGGTTCTGCCATAAAGTTAATTCATGGTTCATGGTTTATCAAGTTCATGGTTCTACCATCAACTTCACTTCATGGTTCCTTTTGTGGGAACCACTTCATGGTTCCTTTTGTGGGAACCACTGAGAAAACCTTGAGCACAGGTGACCCAAGGGACTTTCGAGTCTGAAGTCAGAATTTACTCTTGATCGCCACAGGAAAGAAAGCCAATTTCCCATGTTCAATTCTGATGTAATGAATTTCATTTATTTCTTGAAATCCTCCCACAGCAGGAGTTTTTACCTCGCTCCTCTTAGTCTCGCGCAACCAGCCCCTCGGTCATACTCCGAGGTCGTCAGACCGAGGGTCTGGCACGGAACGCAATTCTCATTGTAGCGTTCTAGTGACCTCATTTCGATGATTTGAAGTGAGGTCAGCTTCGCTGATTGGCTGGTTTCAAAATTTGGTGACGTAGGCAACAGGGGAATATGGCGGCGCCCAGAGAACTTGAAGCGTGAAAATTAATGAGGTGAATCGCCTAAATGTGTGTTGTCAAGTCAATTTATAGTGTCTTTCATTGGAATTTCAGGCAAGTTTATTTATATTCTTTCGACTGGGGAGGGAATTATGCTATAAAAAGTGCAGTAGGCCGAACAGCGAGGGGTACAAAATACTGTAGTTTTACTCGCACGCTGCATACTTTTTGCTTTGATTGTGCATTGTGTTCTACGTCATCGGCGGTAGATTGTCCGCCATGATGGATTTTACAAGCAAAAGGTACCATCTGGACCAGACTCTAAAATTGAAAATTGCAGAGTCTGGTGGCACGAGACTACGCTCCTCTTCATCCGCTCACACAAACCCCTGCTGAAATACAACAGCCAGTCAATCTGATGTGGCTGTTCCATACTCCAGTTGCACTCCCTGTATTTTAAGGATGACTGGAGAAGCACAAATTTCATGGTTTTACCCAGTTTGATTTTAAAGTTTTATCCTTTACAAATCACTTACATCTTTCCAAAATTGACTGAATTTTATCACAAAGGTTCTTCCTGTGTATAGGAAAGATTCTTATTATTTTTAATTGTTATTATGAGTCATAATTATTTAACACTGACACCATGAAAATGCTGCATTCTGATTGGGCAATGGTTTTCTGACCGCCTCTGCTTGCCTGGGAGGCCCAATTTCAGCAGGGCTTTGTGTGGAGTGTATGAAGAGGAACGAGACCAAAGCCCTGCTGTGGGAGGATGATTTCTTGACCTCTATTTTTTGTTTTTGTTGATGTCTATGGTAATTGGTTTATAGTAAATACAGGGATTTCCTATCTTCATCACTTTGATTATGTGTATTTTGGTATAATTATTAGTTTTTCCCTGTTGGATATCATGCACCTTGTCAGAATTAGGATTGTTTTTATCTCAATAGATTCAAATAATAAAAATATTAATTAATTAATTAAATCTGATGGTTGAACCTTCAGTTGGCTTCATGGTTCTACCCTGCAGTTCAAGGTAGCTAGAGGTCACGTTAGAACCATGAAGTGATTATAAAGTAACTGTCATTTCATGGTTGAAAGTTCTTGGTTCCACCTTGAACTTTAAGTTCCTGCCATCAAGTTACCAGTAACCAGAAATGTTGATTCATTCTGATGGAGTAGGCCTACAGCTAGGATGTAGACTACTGTAAATGCCATTGTGAATTACTGAACACAGTATCACAGTAATCTTAAAGATAATATATCATGACTTCATTGTTTACATTCAATGTTTGTAAACATGAATGTTTACATTATGTTATTTTGGACTTTTGAGACATGCCAACCCACCAAAATGAATACTTTTGGAATCAACAGAATTTCTCGAGGGGCATGCCACCAACAATTTGCTCATAAGACAAAGAAAGCCTGGACATAAACAAACAAAATGTAAATAAACAATGAATTTCGTGGCCCGCGAAAATATCCGTGATATATTATCTTTAAGCCCTTTGTACACTACGCAGAATTTTGGCCTGGATGAACCAGTTATGGTTAACCATCGATGATGGTAAAACCACGAACTGATTTCATGGTCAGAACACAGGCCTCTGGGTCGTTGTCTGTAAAATCGAGGTGTTAATTAATACGTTTGTCTCCAGAATAGGCCTATCACTCGAGTTATGTATATAAAAAGACAAGGTAAGCAAGCAAATGCACCCGATTCCCGGATCGGACACCACCACTTCAACGCCCTCAAACTCACCCAAAACCTCACAAAAGTCCACCAAACTGGTGCTCATGCACATGAGAAACTCCCAAATTCGTTAATCCACGGTGTTTGAGACTCTAATTATTATCCTGATTAGTGTAATTGCCTTAATTAAGATGTAAACATTGGACATTCAGCCACAGTAATACAGCCAGCATCCCATCTTTAGGTCACATGACCATTTGCCCAATGGCAGTTCAGCTTGCCAGTTGGTCATGTTGGTTTTGGGTGAGTTTGAGGGCGTTGAAGTGGTGGTGTCCGATCCGGGAATCGGGTGCATTTGCTTGCTTACCTTGTCTTTTTATATACATAAAGGCTGATTCATACTCCGTCCGGATTTTGCGCCGACTATGATCAATTTCACTGCGTGTGCACATTCACGTCGTGGAAACCTGCGATCAGTTTCATGCGCTTGACGGTCCGCAAGCGAGTATGAATCAGCCCTTACTCGAGTGATAGGCCTATTCTGGAGACAAACTTATTAATTAACACCTCGATTTTACAGACAACGACCCAGAGGCCTGTGGTCAGAAAGTTAAGTTTATGGTTAACCATCAATGATGGTAAAACCACGAAATGATTTCATGGTACAGTGAAGTTTATGGTTAACCATCAATGATGTAAAACCACGAACTGATTTCATGGTAAAACAGTGAAAAGTTTATGGTTAACCATCAATGATGGTAAAACCACCAACTGATTTCATGGTAAAACAGTAAAGTTTATAGTAACCATCAATGATGGTAAAACCATGAACTAATATCATGGTAAAACAGTGAAGTTTATGGTTAACCATGAAAGGTTAATGGTTGAACATTGAAGTTCAAGGTTCCACCATCAACTTCATGGTTTTACCATGATTTTTCATGGTTCATTTTTTCCTGTGGGCACTCTACACCATAGTAAGAGCTCACCAGGTGAGCTAAAAATGGTATACTCTGCATGACAAACGTAGATTTACATGGACCACCAGTGCCAACCTATATATCATATGCAATCTCTAATACGTGCTACTTGAGGGGGTGGACACCTCCATGAACAGCGGAGTGAGACGTCCCACGGTATGAATTTTACACTTTGAGAGTTGTTTTAAGTAACAAAACTCATACTTTGCTGACCTGAATGCAGAATTTTCTCTAGAATGTCGGGACATTTAATTGGTATGCGACGAATCGAATCGTGTATGGGAAGATGAGATGTCTAGAATGATCCATATGATTTTTCACAAGGATGTAGGCAGCGATTCGGATTATTTTGATCGGTGAATTACATATTTGCTGACGTTTCTTATCTTGACCCACTGTCCTGAATAGGCAAACAATGAACATCCTCATGGGCATGACTAGGCCTACCAGAGCCGATGTCTTCTGATAGCGATATTCTGACTGAAAACGGCAACATTTAAAGGGGCAGTCTGCTGATGGTGTCAATACATACCACGGGAAGGCCTCCTGATCTAAGGGCAGGTCTGGGTATGGGTATTGGTGATATCCCGCAGAAGTAAAGGCCACGGCGAGACACGACCCCTTAAGTCACCTAGTCACAAAACTCATGTTAGCGCTAACTTGGTGTTAGCGCTAACTTTTATGTTAAGTGACGTAAAAAGACAATGGATTTTCACGTCATTTAACATAAAGTTAGCGCTAACACCAAATTAGCGCTAACATGAGTTTTGTGCAACCGGGCCCTGAACAGGAGAACAATAGCTTAGTTATGGCCTGATAAGGTGTGTTCCAGTTTTCATGGGGCCACCCGATATGTATAGTATGTTGTAAAGTCTGAAATATTTTCTTTGGGTACCATTCTTACCCCTCGGCCCGCGGGTGGCCCGAGGGGTATTGTCGTCCCCTGCGGCGTCCGTCCGTCCGTCTGTCCACTGACGACGTTACCACTCTAGCACGTTCAAATTAAAATCCGATTTTCCTGATGTTTGGTTTAAAGGTATATACTATACATGTAGGTATATGTGTCCTCCACGAACCTATCGATTTTCGGCCGAAATGGACTTTCCATTTGGCCACCAGGGGGCACTTTCTGAAAACGACGTTACCGCTCTAGCACGTTCAAATTTAATCGGATTTTCCTGATTTTTGGTTTAAAGGTATAGATGTGGGTCCTTCACGTCAAGCCTATCGATTTTCGGCCGAATCAGCCTTCCCATTTGGTCACCAGGGGGCGCTTTGCAAAAACGACGTTACCGCTCTAGCACGTTCAAATTAAATCTGATTTTCCTGATTTTTGGTTTAAAGGTACATGTATATATGTGGCTCCTCCACGAACCTATCGATTTTCGGCCGAATCGGACTTTCCATTTGGCCACCAGGGGGCGCTTTGCGAAAACGACATTACCACAGCTGGCACGTTCAAATTAAATCTAACTTTTCTCATTTTTGGTGGAAAGGTGTATGTGTGGATCCTTCACAAACCTATCGATTTTCATCACATATCACACATGCAACGTTCAATGAACACATAATTCAATTTACACCCAAGCTGAGGGGGTCTTAAGTGCGAATAGCATGCACGTTTTTTTTTACACTGAAATGGCGCATTGAAGTTCTCGTTGCTATTTGGGACAGTATCGTCAACAACTCTATATCATTATTCAGTACATTCTTCGATGATTCAATTCAGGTATTGCGATAACATCAAACGTTGGGTGACTCTTATTCTCTGTAAACCAACATGACGTCGTATTGAACTTTCATTGCCAAAAATGTGTCACTGATGTGAAAGAAGGAATCGTCAGATAATTATAATAAAGAAATGAAAAGTACATGTAGTCTTCATATTCGCTCCAGATGTCAACGACCTCAACACTGTTACATCGTAAAGATTTATATCGTAAACAAGGGGGCCTTTGTCCCCTTTTACATCTTATTCAACCTAGATTCTTAGCTCCCTGTTTGTCCAGTGCCTCTTCCATTATAACTACTTTTCATCATTAGGTTCTAGCTCATTCACCTCTGGGACCTCTTCTACATAGCGCCTGAGGAAGACCCCGATTGGGGTCGAATATTTGCGAAATATTCGGAGACGACTTTCCGATTTATTGTGTACTGTGTGTCGTTTTTGTGCTGTTTTTTTGATGTCTATATCGTAAAGATGGGTGTGAAAGTGTGTCTTCTGGCTGCAGGATTTCTCTACATGTTGGGTACTGTAACTGCACAAGGTGAGTAATTAAATGCAATGCAATTTTGTAATGGGGAACCGGAGGTAACGTTACGACGTGGGGCTGCGAGCGGTGCCACCGAAGTTTCTTTTTTCTAACGTTTTTTGCAATACTTTCTGGCTTGAAAACGACCCTTTCATTTCGGTCCCCTGACGTTAAAAGTACACATCTTGTCGCAGATAAAAATTTCTGCAACTTCATCGCTTTTTCCCTTAAAGGAGCTGGACGTCCAAGTTGTAAACAAACTGGTTTGTTTACAAACAGTGGCCAGCAAACTAGTTTTATTCCTTCGTGAAGGTGGCAGCACCAGTGATCGTTAGACTGGTGCCCGGTCCAATGCAACTCACTCACGATATTCACGTCAGTATATATCACCAACAATAGGTGGCAGCACCGCAGGCGTCGCGTGCATAGAGAACCAGTGAGTGAGTGTTTACAACTTGGACGTCCAGCTCCTTTAACGTCGGCCACTTTCTGAATTGAATACAGTACGGCTTTAAGCAACCTCTTTTTCTTTTTCAGGCAGTAAAATTGTTGGCGGGCCAGCTGTCGTCATAGGCGCTGATGTTACTTTAACTTGCGCGTTGGACGATGGCAGCCCCACTCCCAATGCTAATTCAGATGTCGTCTGGGAGTATAAGATGCGTCCAATACCCGCTGGAAGTGGAATCCCAACAATTGGAATTTCGGGAGTCAAAGCATCAGTTCTGAAAATAGACGGGGCTGGCCAACACCTGTTCCTTGGACCTTGGACATGCAAAGTCGCGACTAAGAATAAATCGCCAGCATTGACACTTGTAGCGGAAGGTAAGTACAATCTCAATCTCCGACTACAGATCCATGACGTTGGTTGGGGACCACTAGTCCAGTCAAACTAGCCAACCTGAACAACAGGGCACAAGCCTCCAAAAAACCTGGTGACGTTGCGTCGGTTTGTGACCCTGACGAACAACAGTCAAATCCGCCATTTTGCGTAGGGTTATGTGATGCGTCGCGCCTCAGAGCGCCGGTGTGGAAGAACTACTTCCGCGGTAAAAGTAGTTCTGAAGAAATGACATTTCTCTGATAAATATTTGCTACTTTTATTGTATTTTATTATCAAAATCTGTCAAATAAATATTTTCTTCGATTTCTTCACTATATAGAATTTATGAGATATTTCTTCCTTCGTTTAGAGTTTACACTAGGTGGGGGCCAAGTTATCATGGACAAATGGAACGCAAGTTTTCCATGTAGTTACCATGGCAACACAATTTGTTCAATTTTTGGGCCAAATTTGGACCAATTTTGAAATTCTTTTTAGAAATATTCCTATTTTTTCCACATTTTATTGGGTAACAATATCATATTTGTCTTAAAAACTTTCCCATTTCTCCTAGTTTTAGAAAACAGCAAATATTAATGGAACAACATTTAGCATGATGCGGGAATGAGACACACTATGTCGAAAATTAGGCGCCATTCTCAGTCGTGACGCAAAATCCATTTGATCTGAGCATGTGAATTATAGTGGAACACACAAAAAAGGCATTTTGTAAATTAAAAAAATTTGCACAACTGCAGATATTGATGGGATATCTATCTGTTTTGTGTATTTTGACCCATTTTGTGTTAATTTACATAAAAAACGTGATTTCATATTACATAACTACTGAAAACAATTAAAAATATGCTTATTTGATTAAGAGGCACCATGTTTCTATCTGTTAGTAATATATTTATGGGGTGTAAATCCATCCGTTTTAAAGTTACATACTGTAGCTGTAAACATCGGGTCCCATCGGCATGTACAAAGCTCAGTTCTTGGGTCCAATGATGAAGTCAGTTCCAAAAATTCAATTGGCTGTAACTACCCCTTAGCACGCAGATCCAAGGGAGGACTTTTGATAAGGGATTGTACTGATAACCCTTCATTCAAAAATGGCAAAAACATTTCTGTGCCGATTTTGCCGGGTTGGGCCCCTACTTTGACTGGACTACACTGCGTGAATGGACGACGTCATGTCACGTCGGCGGCGCCCACGACGTAACTCTGTAGTTGGCTTTAAATTGCTAACTTTTGAGATACACGCGAAGGATTTGGGAAATCAATGTACCAATCAGAGCCCTCCTGAGATTTGCCCGTTAACCTCGCCTTCAGGTTTTGGCATGATACCAACTAACTCTTCAGTAGTACACTCTACTTGCGTATGACTAGGAACGAGGTAACAGAAAACAACATGGCGAATAGGGATGGCGCAATTTTTTTTATCCCGACAGGTCGGCGCTCGAACTCCCCACAGCGCCACCTATCTCCATTCTTCCAATAAGTATCACTGCCAGACTTCCATATTGATGACGTCATAGATCCAAGGGCAGTAATCGAACGGTACGTAGGCGTCTGATCACAGTGACCATGGTGACGAGCGTCCTACTTTCCAGGCTGTGGTCAAAATGGCGGCTGTTGCTGAGACACTCAGTTGAGCAAGTCCTTTCTGAAACTGTCTCAGAACATGGACCAGGGCAGGTTGTAATTTTAAATTAAAAGAGTGTACAGAGAGTGTACTTTTCATCATCTCTGATCGCACAAGAATCATGATGTGATGGTATCCCTTCCCACAGGTTCTGGGGAACGCATTTTAAGTCGTATTTTTAAATTTCGTCAACCGGCGTCCGCCATGATGGTTGCTATGAACAAACCTGACTACACTGACGGCGTGATCATCGCACATAGAAGAAATAGTTCCTGACAAATAACTAGACTACTGTCACATTTATTGGCTGTTCGTAAAAGGGACGAAAACCAGCAATCTTTAGTCGATAAATTAACTTTTGGGAGTAAAATTTTTACGTTCAAAGCAGCGGCCTAGCCAGCTGAAATCAGCTGGAAAAAA
>NMRB01004122.1:15696-33119 GCA_002633025.1 Notospermus geniculatus | reverse complement strand
GAGCCACGGTGGTGTAGTGGTTCGGGCCTCCGACTAGCGGTCAGAGGATCCCGGGTTCGAATCCCGCTGCTGGCGTGAGACTTTGGGCAGGTCTCTTTGCCTTACTGGCCTCTCTCCACCCAGGTGTATAAATGGGTACCGGTCGGAAATGCTCAGATTGTATGCGCTGAATGAGCAGCTCATCTGAGTTCTACTGAAAGGTTTCAGGATAGACTGGGGTTAAAGTGTGAAGTCGGATGACACCTCTACCGTTGTTGATATCAGACTATAAACCCAAACTTTAACTTTAACTTTAACTTTATGAGAAAATGACCTGTACATTTTTCTACAGAAATAATGACACAAAAACGCTGCTATTATCCATTATTGTAAGAAAAAACGTAATGAGATTAAAAGAAAATTTCATCTGCTACACGATGATGTAAGTTTTACTGTCGGGTGACCAACACAAACGGGTTATTTTCATGTCAGAAATAAATGGAAATAACGTTAGGAAAACGACAATTTGGTCACAACGCTCGCAGCGACGCCGTGTGGTGCTAGTACAGCGCCGTCCTCAGAGCGAATATAACATTTATTCCAGCGCGCAAGCAACCAACAATTACCTGTGTGCCACCCCCAAAAGTTGGTGAAGCATCTGAATGTACCTGCACAAGCACGAACACCAATACAATCACACCAACGTCGTTTAAATTTACGGTCAACAATAACGCCAGGGCAGCAGGAGGGACGAATGCACCCCCAAATGAGGTAAGATTACATTTTTTCAAAACAAAAATGCGAGCACGCAGATTAGTCCAATCTCCAACGCAGAGGTCAGACGGTTTCACCTTACTGACTCTGCCTTCAAACGTCAGTGCCCCGTACTTCTTTTCGCGTAGGAATGACGTCATTTAAGATGGCATCCTCCTTGTTGCACGTGGTTATGTTTACACTCACAAAATCATGTGATCAAATTCGACGAAGCTGATTGGTCCATCGATTTGGTTGCTTCTAAAATAAAATAGAAACTATTTCTCCCGGAACGACCGAACCGAATCACAGCCACACGTGTAATCCGCCGCAAAATAGTGCAACACAAAATAATGAACAAATGGTGTGTTTGGTGTTTTGGTACACTTCTAAACTTGACAGTACGATTATGATTTTATTAGGGTGGAAAACTAGCTATAGATCAGTTTTTATTCATTCTGCTCATTCCGAGCAGAAGTGATGANAGGGCGTTTGAAGCCAGTGGTACAAGTGGAGCAAACCGAAAACGCGGAACGCCGTACCGCTGGGCTAGCGAGTTTGAGATTAGTCGAGCCGTTCTGGAATTTGACGTCACAGAGATATGGAATGCTGAAGTGGAATTTATTGAAGACTGATTTTTCGTTCAATATTTGAAAAATTAGAGTCCTGAAAATAAATTTTCAGAGACGTCAAACTTTTATCTTGTGACGTTCTAGGACCGCCAACAGACGGCCTCCAGTAAATTCTCCCGTTCCGTTAGTCGCCGCAGCAAAAATGACACAAAGAATAATTTTGCGGCCTCGAAAGTCACAATTTCAAATTTCCGTACGGTATTTCAATAATGGATTCGCGCACTAAATCGCTCCATTGGAAAGTAAGATCTAACCATAATATCTGGCGATCATCATTCTCATCCGTCGAGATGGGCGTTGTTGTTGTCGGTGCGCTAGCCGCTGATTTTGCAGCTTGCTTTCCCAGTCGTTTGTGTAGTGTAGCGCGGCGGCCGAAGCGACACAACGACTGGGTCCCGAGTCTAGGATTTCAAGGCTAAATTTACCTTTTTTCTCTTCTATCATGTTTAGCTGACGGTCACACCAACTGAAGCAGAACTTGGGAAAGACATCGAGTGTATAGTTGTGTTTTCTCCGGTCGAGGCAACATCGATCAAGGTGACTATATTAGGTAAGTAGGACCTCCCCGTCTTGTTCAGCTCGCTGGTGTGCAACGAATCTGGCTTCGAAATGTCTGAGACCGCGAACAGGCCGAGCATGGGGATATCACCTCGTAGAGGTCATCTATCACTCAAAAAACTGTTTGGGTCGGAGATGGTTTGGACTACTCGCAGGGTACTGATGGACGCCTCGTTTAAACATGGGCCATTGAACCATCTTTTTTGAAGATGGGGATTTGGTCTAGTGGTTTAAGGCGTGCTGCCCCTTAGTGCTGGCGATTGATGCCTTATGCGAGGGTCCGTGAGTTCGATTCTGGTAGGAAGCAATGTCTTTCACCTTAGAAACTCGATTTCTATTTCATATTCTTTACTTGTATCTCCATTATTTGTGACCCCTCGCATAACATAAAACTGTTTGGGTCGGAGATTGTTTGGACTACTCGCAGGGTACTGATGGACGCCTCGTTTAAACATGGGCCATTGAACCATCTTTTTTGAAGATGGGGATTTGGCCTAGTGGTTTAAGGCGTGCTGCCCCTTAGTGCTGGCGATTGATGCCTTATGCGAGGGTCCGTGGGTTCGATTCTGGTAGGAAGCAATGTCTTTCACCTTAGAAACTCGATTTCTATTTCATATTCTTTACTTGTATCTCCATTATTTGTGACCCCTCGCATAACATAAAACTGTTTGGGTCGGAGATTGTTTGGACTACTCGCAGGGTACTGATGGACGCCTCGTTTAAACATGGGCCATTGAACCATCTTTTTTGAAGATGGGGATTTGGCCTAGTGGTTTAAGGCGTGCTGCCCCTTAGTGCTGGCGATTGATGCCTTATGCGAGGGTCCGTGGGTTCGATTCTGGTAGGAAGCAATGTCTTTCACCTTAGAAACTCGATTTCTATTTCATATTCTTTACTTGTATCTCCATTATTTGTGACCCCTCGCATAACATAAAACTGTTTGGGTCGGAGATTGTTTGGACTACTCGCAGGGTACTGATGGACGCCTCGTTTAAACATGGGCCATTGAACCATCTTTTTTGAAGATGGGGATTTGGCCTAGTGGTTTAAGGCGTGCTGCCCCTTAGTGCTGGCGATTGATGCCTTATGCGAGGGTCCGTGGGTTCGATTCTGGTAGGAAGCAATGTCTTTCACCTTAGAAACTCGATTTCTATTTCATATTCTTTACTTGTATCTCCATTATTTGTGACCCCTCGCATAACATAAAACTGTTTGGGTCGGAGATTGTTTGGACTACTCGCAGGGTACTGATGGACGCCTCGTTTAAACATGGGCCATTGAACCATCTTTTTTGAAGATGGGGATTTGGCCTAGTGGTTTAAGGCGTGCTGCCCCTTAGTGCTGGCGATTGATGCCTTATGCGAGGGTCCGTGGGTTCGATTCTGGTAGGAAGCAATGTCTTTCACCTTAGAAACTCGATTTCTATTTCATATTCTTTACTTGTATCTCCATTATTTGTGACCCCTCGCATAACATAAAACTGTTTGGGTCGGAGATTGTTTGGACTACTCGCAGGGTACTGATGGACGCCTCGTTTAAACATGGGCCATTGAACCATCTTTTTTGAAGATGGGGATTTGGCCTAGTGGTTTAAGGCGTGCTGCCCCTTAGTGCTGGCGATTGATGCCTTATGCGAGGGTCCGTGGGTTCGATTCTGGTAGGAAGCAATGTCTTTCACCTTAGAAACTCGATTTCTATTTCATATTCTTTACTTGTATCTCCATTATTTGTGACCCCTCGCATAACATAAAACTGTTTGGGTCGGAGATTGTTTGGACTACTCGCAGGGTACTGATGGACGCCTCGTTTAAACATGGGCCATTGAACCATCTTTTTTGAAGATGGGGATTTGGCCTAGTGGTTTAAGGCGTGCTGCCCCTTAGTGCTGGCGATTGATGCCTTATGCGAGGGTCCGTGGGTTCGATTCTGGTAGGAAGCAATGTCTTTCACCTTAGAAACTCGATTTCTATTTCATATTCTTTACTTGTATCTCCATTATTTGTGACCCCTCGCATAACATAAAACTGTTTGGGTCGGAGATTGTTTGGACTACTCGCAGGGTACTGATGGACGCCTCGTTTAAACATGGGCCATTGAACCATCTTTTTTGAAGATGGGGATTTGGCCTAGTGGTTTAAGGCGTGCTGCCCCTTAGTGCTGGCGATTGATGCCTTATGCGAGGGTCCGTGGGTTCGATTCTGGTAGGAAGCAATGTCTTTCACCTTAGAAACTCGATTTCTATTTCATATTCTTTACTTGTATCTCCATTATTTGTGACCCCTCGCATAACATAAAACTGTTTGGGTCGGAGATTGTTTGGACTACTCGCAGGGTACTGATGGACGCCTCGTTTAAACATGGGCCATTGAACCATCTTTTTTGAAGATGGGGATTTGGCCTAGTGGTTTAAGGCGTGCTGCCCCTTAGTGCTGGCGATTGATGCCTTATGCGAGGGTCCGTGGGTTCGATTCTGGTAGGAAGCAATGTCTTTCACCTTAGAAACTCGATTTCTATTTCATATTCTTTACTTGTATCTCCATTATTTGTGACCCCTCGCATAACATAAAACTGTTTGGGTCGGAGATTGTTTGGACTACTCGCAGGGTACTGATGGACGCCTCGTTTAAACATGGGCCATTGAACCATCTTTTTTGAAGATGGGGATTTGGCCTAGTGGTTTAAGGCGTGCTGCCCCTTAGTGCTGGCGATTGATGCCTTATGCGAGGGTCCGTGGGTTCGATTCTGGTAGGAAGCAATGTCTTTCACCTTAGAAACTCGATTTCTATTTCATATTCTTTACTTGTATCTCCATTATTTGTGACCCCTCGCATAACATAAAACTGTTTGGGTCGGAGATTGTTTGGACTACTCGCAGGGTACTGATGGACGCCTCGTTTAAACATGGGCCATTGAACCATCTTTTTTGAAGATGGGGATTTGGCCTAGTGGTTTAAGGCGTGCTGCCCCTTAGTGCTGGCGATTGATGCCTTATGCGAGGGTCCGTGGGTTCGATTCTGGTAGGAAGCAATGTCTTTCACCTTAGAAACTCGATTTCTATTTCATATTCTTTACTTGTATCTCCATTATTTGTGACCCCTCGCATAACATAAAACTGTTTGGGTCGGAGATTGTTTGGACTACTCGCAGGGTACTGATGGACGCCTCGTTTAAACATGGGCCATTGAACCATCTTTTTTGAAGATGGGGATTTGGCCTAGTGGTTTAAGGCGTGCTGCCCCTTAGTGCTGGCGATTGATGCCTTATGCGAGGGTCCGTGGGTTCGATTCTGGTAGGAAGCAATGTCTTTCACCTTAGAAACTCGATTTCTATTTCATATTCTTTACTTGTATCTCCATTATTTGTGACCCCTCGCATAACATAAAACTGTTTGGGTCGGAGATTGTTTGGACTACTCGCAGGGTACTGATGGACGCCTCGTTTAAACATGGGCCATTGAACCATCTTTTTTGAAGATGGGGATTTGGCCTAGTGGTTTAAGGCGTGCTGCCCCTTAGTGCTGGCGATTGATGCCTTATGCGAGGGTCCGTGGGTTCGATTCTGGTAGGAAGCAATGTCTTTCACCTTAGAAACTCGATTTCTATTTCATATTCTTTACTTGTATCTCCATTATTTGTGACCCCTCGCATAACATAAAACTGTTTGGGTCGGAGATTGTTTGGACTACTCGCAGGGTACTGATGGACGCCTCGTTTAAACATGGGCCATTGAACCATCTTTTTTGAAGATGGGGATTTGGCCTAGTGGTTTAAGGCGTGCTGCCCCTTAGTGCTGGCGATTGATGCCTTATGCGAGGGTCCGTGGGTTCGATTCTGGTAGGAAGCAATGTCTTTCACCTTAGAAACTCGATTTCTATTTCATATTCTTTACTTGTATCTCCATTATTTGTGACCCCTCGCATAACATAAAACTGTTTGGGTCGGAGATTGTTTGGACTACTCGCAGGGTACTGATGGACGCCTCGTTTAAACATGGGCCATTGAACCATCTTTTTTGAAGATGGGGATTTGGCCTAGTGGTTTAAGGCGTGCTGCCCCTTAGTGCTGGCGATTGATGCCTTATGCGAGGGTCCGTGGGTTCGATTCTGGTAGGAAGCAATGTCTTTCACCTTAGAAACTCGATTTCTATTTCATATTCTTTACTTGTATCTCCATTATTTGTGACCCCTCGCATAACATAAAACTGTTTGGGTCGGAGATTGTTTGGACTACTCGCAGGGTACTGATGGACGCCTCGTTTAAACATGGGCCATTGAACCATCTTTTTTGAAGATGGGGATTTGGCCTAGTGGTTTAAGGCGTGCTGCCCCTTAGTGCTGGCGATTGATGCCTTATGCGAGGGTCCGTGGGTTCGATTCTGGTAGGAAGCAATGTCTTTCACCTTAGAAACTCGATTTCTATTTCATATTCTTTACTTGTATCTCCATTATTTGTGACCCCTCGCATAACATAAAACTGTTTGGGTCGGAGATTGTTTGGACTACTCGCAGGGTACTGATGGACGCCTCGTTTAAACATGGGCCATTGAACCATCTTTTTTGAAGATGGGGATTTGGCCTAGTGGTTTAAGGCGTGCTGCCCCTTAGTGCTGGCGATTGATGCCTTATGCGAGGGTCCGTGGGTTCGATTCTGGTAGGAAGCAATGTCTTTCACCTTAGAAACTCGATTTCTATTTCATATTCTTTACTTGTATCTCCATTATTTGTGACCCCTCGCATAACATAAAACTGTTTGGGTCGGAGATTGTTTGGACTACTCGCAGGGTACTGATGGACGCCTCGTTTAAACATGGGCCATTGAACCATCTTTTTTGAAGATGGGGATTTGGCCTAGTGGTTTAAGGCGTGCTGCCCCTTAGTGCTGGCGATTGATGCCTTATGCGAGGGTCCGTGGGTTCGATTCTGGTAGGAAGCAATGTCTTTCACCTTAGAAACTCGATTTCTATTTCATATTCTTTACTTGTATCTCCATTATTTGTGACCCCTCGCATAACATAAAACTGTTTGGGTCGGAGATTGTTTGGACTACTCGCAGGGTACTGATGGACGCCTCGTTTAAACATGGGCCATTGAACCATCTTTTTTGAAGATGGGGATTTGGCCTAGTGGTTTAAGGCGTGCTGCCCCTTAGTGCTGGCGATTGATGCCTTATGCGAGGGTCCGTGGGTTCGATTCTGGTAGGAAGCAATGTCTTTCACCTTAGAAACTCGATTTCTATTTCATATTCTTTACTTGTATCTCCATTATTTGTGACCCCTCGCATAACATAAAACTGTTTGGGTCGGAGATTGTTTGGACTACTCGCAGGGTACTGATGGACGCCTCGTTTAAACATGGGCCATTGAACCATCTTTTTTGAAGATGGGGATTTGGCCTAGTGGTTTAAGGCGTGCTGCCCCTTAGTGCTGGCGATTGATGCCTTATGCGAGGGTCCGTGAGTTCGATTCTGGTAGGAAGCAATGTCTTTCACCTTAGAAACTCGATTTCTATTTCATATTCAAAAAACTAAATGGTTATCTCTGTAACTAACTTTCGTAGTTAAGCCATAACAACCAAATTAATGGTTAAAATAACCATTTTCATGGTACACAGGTGTAATATTAAACATGAGAATAGTTTTGAGAATGTGGTCGTATGTGGTCCAATGCGGTCCAATGTGGATTCGGGACCATTTTAAATCCACATTGGACCGCATTGGGTAGCGTTTACACGCGAGAGTTTTGAACCACAATCGGATTCGATCGGATCGCATGACTGTGAAAATATTATTTTTGCCTGTCGTCTAAACGGACCTTATGCTACTGGACGGGTTTTGTAATGCCATTTTGTGAAAGATTGGATTAAAATGACTGACAGTGTATGGCGGGACCCTCTACATAAAAATTTGACCAAAATGATTGATGAAAAAGTTTGATGAAAATGATTGATCGTGTACAGCGGCCATAACAGACGTGACCGAGGAGCAAAATCGGCTGTTGTCGCCCTGGACAGCGATGCGTGCGTGGAAACTTCGCGCCAATGATGATGTTCGCCCAATATCAAACACTAATACCATAAAGGTTTAACTGCGAACGATGAACTCACTGAGGGATCCACTTCATGTGTTGCCACCAGATGTCTCTCACTGCCTGAATTTTGGCTTTACGTAATAGACACGAGCTTCAACTTTTTTTGTTGTGAAGAGGTACATGAACCTGTCAACTTGATGCTTTGAATTCCATTTCTGAGGATTTTCAGGACAATTTGTGCTCCATGTGCAAATGTACGTCAGCCTATTCAAATGTACACAGATGACCCTGCGCTCTCATCGTTCGTGGGGTTCTCATTAATTCAGTCCTTTTGTATTATAAGATTCAACCAGTCGGAATTCAACAAAATTTGCAGTGAACGTGCAGAATGGTCTTGCCTATCATATGGAATAGTCAAAATGCAAATCTGTTGACTGAGGTTAAAAGGGATATTGTCCACATTTATAAAATGCTAAATTTGTAAGTTGGACCTGTATGGTTGATTCCTTTATGCTAATACGTTCAACTAGAGAGTTTTTGCCACGCCCGGATAGACCTACGACTACATTTAAGATACGATTTTCTACTGTCTGAGTATACCCGAACAACACTAACAGACAAATGTACAGTCATTGACATAAGTTTATCTACACCTACTGCCTTGAATATTTCAAATACTAATGGGCCAATTTTAACACGGTTTGTACCACATGAAAGTCTGTCTTCTTGGCCATATTTCTACATCAACATTTGTGAAATTTGGAAATACAGTGTATCATAATTACTATGTAATAGCTCATTAGAAAAAGCCCTAAAAATCAACATTTTTATTATGGAACTTTTTTGTGACTTTTGTTACAGTGTTGATAGAGTGGAAGTTTCTAAGGATTTTGAGCTTTGTTTCAACAAAATATCTTGAGTGGTTGCTGAGATATTTGAGATTATCAAAATTTCGATAATTTGAGAATTTTCAAATTTTCACATAATTTTGGTATTAGTAGACAGAGCTCACCTAGGAACGTAGGAGTATGATGTTTTGGAACTTCTAGCGAAAACTGGTTAGAAGTTAAGCATGTCTTAAGTTAAGGTGTAATTTTCAAATATGAATACCTGTAGCTCTGCCCAGTTAACGCAAAAAGTTCTAGAAATTTGTAAATCCTTATTCTGAGGTTAGCTTTAACTACTGGCATCAAAATTTCCTGAAAAAAAAACGAAAATCTCATCTCAAATTATCAAAATTTCGATAATCTCAAATACAAATATCTCAGCAACCACTCAAGATATTTTGATGAAACAAAGCCCAACATCCTTAGAAAGTTCCATTCTATCAAAACTGGAACAAAAGTCACAAAAAAATTCCATAATAAAAATGTTGATTTTTAGGGCTTTTTCTAATGAGCTATTACATAATTATGATATTTCCAAATTTCCAAATTTCAAAAATTTTGATGCAGAAATATAGCCAAGAAGACAGACTTTCATGTGGTACAAACCGTGTTAAAATTGGCCCAGTAGTATATTTGAAATATTCAAGGTAGTAGGGGTAGATAAACTTATGTCAATGACTGTACGTCCGTGGCGGTTACGAAAACTCGTATTTTTCTCCATTTCAGAAGGCACTCCTATTACTACTACTACTACTACTACTACTACTACTCCTACTCCTACTACTACTACCATGGCCCCAACAAATACAGGTGACAAAGAGGCACCCTGTGACTCCGGACAAGTTTCCCGCGCTTCTCTTATCACCATTGGATCTGTTTTGCTTCTGGGCACTCTCCTGAGAAAGGAGTAGGGAAAAGAGGCCAGAGAAATGCACAAGACCATTCTGCAATCGACGTCATCTTCGTATGTACTTCGGCAATTTCCGACGGGCCGCTCCGTACATATCTCGACTGTATTATGGGCGCCATCTTGCGCAGCGATACAGCGGTGAATTCTACCGCACTGCGCCGGAAGTGAGAAGCTTGACCGACTAACATCCAACTTGCATCCGCATGTTGAATAGTCCCTTGAAACGACGACAATTTTGCTTGTAATTCAACATACATCGTGTACATAGCTGATTAATATATTTATTCCATCATTAAACAGGCGTAAAATCGGTGTTTATTACAGGTTTTTCCGTGTTTTTGGTGATCTACTTTATAACGTTTGCTTGGCGTTTTCCGGCCATCTTGTTTGTCACATGACCAGATGAGATCACATGACCACTGATAAATAAGTAGTCTCTGCAGTATGGCGGCCATGATACATCAGAGTCAATGACGATAAATTAATAAAAGTCATGACTCTGTGGTTCAGAGTGGACCATTCTGATGCATCTGTTTCTCAACAAGACGCAAGAAAACCTTTTAATAGCATTAGCCATATGCTTAGTGATGTTTGTTTAAAATGAAATGGTCCATGGACCGTGTGCTCACCTGGGTGAATGTACCAGAAGAACAATAGGAGCTGTCAGCGAGTTGACCACTAGGTGTCACTACGGCCCAATTCAATGCGTATAGCGGACCCAGTCATTATTGATCGAGCAGCAATCACGTAGATTTTCCTGTACATGGTCCGCTAGAACTTTGCTGCCATCTGTTGGCAATATGCGCGGCTGACTGCTCCTATTGAAAAATTATGAAATGTTCCAGGACAAGCCTCTAGTTGTAGTGATCGTCAAAATTTCGAGGTCAAAACATTCTCGCTTGAGTAATTTATGACGTACATGTATGTGCCAAAGTCCACCTGTACGGCCCGAACATAAAAGGTGTTTTTCGCCTGTCTAACTTGGACTTGTTTAAGCCTAAACATTTGTAAGACAACAGTTAGACAAGTCAACCAAAACACTCGTGTTTATCGGAATTTTGAACAACGCAAGGACGTCCGTCTAGCTAGTCAAGTCCAACAAGTAACAAGCCTAGCGGCGACAGGATTCACAAGGTGACCTCTGTACCGGCAAGGAACGAAAGTCCCCGCACAAAACCAAGCAAATCCTCCCTTACCTTTATGTCCTTGCTGGTCATCATTGCCCTAAAGAATGCCGTTGATATACTTCGCGGAACAGCCCACAGGAATACCCTACGTTGCGCCCCCGTGTGGCCATTACAACAACTACCATCTGACATCTGCAACGACAAACGTAAAGGAAAAAGATTAACGTCAGTAAAGACATCGAGGTGGATAAACCCCCTACGCAGTTGTGTACCGCGCACCCTTCGGTTTCCTTCGCTCTCCACAACTCCTTCGCTTCGTAGCAGTCGCCGCGTTTGGTCTACAGATGGCGTCAGGGCCTGGCGCAGGTTTTTGTAGCCAATCAGCACGCTGCTTTCAGAATTCTCTGGCCCGTTGGCAACGGATGTTCTTGTGCTATCATGGCTACCATGATCCGCTCAGCCAATGAAAAAGTGTCTCAGGCCAGCTTGGTTAAGGGTTGCTCAGCGCTCTCATTGGTCGACTCTCTCAGCGGCCACAATTCCACAAGACGGAAGCGATGGACTTGTGGACGGAAGAGATCGGGAACACTAACCTCCGTCCAAAAGTCCTTATTTGTGATTGGTCGATTTTATGTGCACATAAATTCCTGATTTAATATGGACATAAAATAGGAATTTACATGTACAAGGACATTAAATAAGGAGTGCAATTTTACATCCACATTAAAAACCCAGATGCGATTGGTTGATTTAGTGTGGACATAAATTAGTGATTTAATGTGGCCATAAAATCGGACATTAAATATGAATTGTGTCCACCCCGGTGTGAAAGGAATCCAAGTCCCCCTGGAATCAAAGTCCTGTCTCATTGTTCAGCGAGGGATTAGAATATATGGCTAGAGAGACCATGACCATTCGAATATAACCTTATAATAGCGAGCTATTGTTTGGCGGATCTGCATCCCAGGACGCTGATTCCTGTCACACCGGCCTGCGATAACAAACGTACGCGCAGTGTCTAACGCCATTACAAAATAGATTTCCTTCTTAAACAAGGAAATCGATTTTGTCTATGTATTTTTGGGACGCGCTGTACACAATCCTACCTCATATACATCGAGCCTCCAATCGTCTGCCTGCTACCGCGGGGAATGGTCATTTTTACTGAGAGACAGCAGAATCAAATCGCGAATCATGAAAAATCGGAATTTTAACCGAGGTTGATTTCAGAAGAGAGGAATCACGACGCTCTCCGTGATCTCGACTCCATTTTGAATAATGACAGGCATTAAACCGGCTCCATCCTGTTGTACAGCTGCTATGCAACGTGATGTATCATTGCCAGCGTCTGCGCCGTATCATCGGTGAGCAATCGATCGAGTGCCACCTTCTGCGGCAGCCACGAAACACCGAATTCACATTAGCTGGTGGTAGTGTCGAAGATATTGGTAAAGGGAGCGCTGTTGTTGGGCGAGGTAATAATTCGTGAATGAAGTCGCAGATGTCGTGGTTGAGATTACAGATTAGTGAGGTTTCGCAAATCTGACGAAACCTCGAAGTACGAAATACGAATTGGACTTCATTTCCATGACGTAATTTACAATGTACATGTATTCGAGGAGATGGTTGGGCTGAAAGGGTAAATGTCGTCCTGGGTATATACATACAAAGATTACCCAGGATCTCAATCTTCACTAAAACAATACCCTGGGTGTACTTTTGGTAACCGAGCATCACCCAGCATCGTAGTATGACACCTGGATTCGAGGTTGTCTCGCCCGTGGTCACATGACCGCCTGAAGAATGTCATGAACAGCCACACTCAGCAAGTACCGCGGCGCGAGACCGCGAGATTCCAGGGGATTTCTAAATAGGACTCGTTCCTAGGCACTGATTGCGGATGCTGGGTGATGTTCGGCTACCGAAACTACACCCAGGGTATTGTTTTAATGAAGATTGAGATACTGGGTAATCTTTGTACATGTATGTATATACACAGGACGACATTTACCCTTTCAGCGATGGTTGGTACCACAAATATCGCCTGCTGCAAGAGCGTCTTTTAGCGTATGACGTGAGAGCGATAGAGTTACGTATATATATATTTTTTTTTTATATAGCGCATTTCCAGTTGAACTGCTCAATGCGCTTTACATTAATGCCCCAGCTATAGGTCTGTTCATTCCAATTTATATTTAACTTTGAAATATACCTTTCGTCTCCACTTCGTAGATACGAAGTGCAAATTTAACAAGAGGACATTGAAAATGTCATATGGTTCACGTAGGTTCATTAGATAAGAATGGAAATCGTCATATCTTACACCATGATTCTGATAATCAAGGTTATTGCATAACTGAAATGGGCATCCTCAGTGACTTAAGTATGGGTGTGATAGCATGCCTCTACCTCTACACAGGCGGAGATATTTCAAATTACATGTATCAAGTTTGACCTTGATAACGACCTCTTGATAAATGATTTTAAAGTTTGATCTTGACAGTGACATCGGATAATGACCTCTGATCATCATGGTCATGGCGTAATCCAAATGGGCATCCTCAATACCCTAAGTGTGTACGACATCATGCCGCTACCTCTACCACAGACAGAGATATTTCAAATAACCATGTTTGGCCTTGACCTTGACCTCGAATCATCAAGGTCATCGCATAATCGAAATGGGCATCCTCAGTAATGTAAGTATACGTTTATGATGTAGATGTACACGGCTTTACAGTGCGATTGCGTGTTTCGCGGCGGCCAAGAGCAGGGGGGGTTATTGTTTTCAAAGTTACTAAATTTCACAATTGGTAAACTTGTTGGGTCAAATCAAATGTTATTGATTTCAGACAATGTGCGTGTTATTTTCCGCGAAATACGGGTATAGGCCTACATCATGGCACCGGGCCAAATTCATTTCGATTGCTGATTGGCCAGAGGACCTGAAACGTGTGTAGTGTGCGTGGCGTCACAGTTGATCCGAGATGAGATGACGTCAGCGAAAACCCCGCTGCCGCGAGTGACGAGTTATTAGGGAGGTTTCGCAAGCGCCCGGTTAGGCCCTACGACGACGTTTATCTATTGTGTGGGTATACCCAAACAATAGATAAACGTCGTCGTATGGCCTAACCGGGCGCTTGCGAAACCTCCCTATTGAAATGTTTTCCCCACATCGTTTGTCGAAATTTGCTTCGCTTCGCCATTTCGCTTGCAGTGTTCACGCGGCCTTATGACAGAGGGCGCTTATACCGTCCCTCCAGGTTTTGCGTCGAGCGTTCTGCTTGGCGCTACCTTTTCTTTTCCTTCACAAAGCAGCATCCCTTTGAGTAGAAACGTTATCGATCGGCTGAGCCATCGGGCGACAACTATAGCTCAATCATTAAAAACAGCTACAGACAAATTCATAAGCAAATTGAAATTAATTTAGTGTCATGTCGGACCTTCGTGTTCCGACATAGTCGCCGATCATCCCCTCCACCGATTGAGTTTGATTAACTGCCTCCCCAGGCTGTTCGTCTCATCAATATCTCACGTCGGCTTCATACATATTTAACTTAATGTCACTTGTCATCAACAACAATGTCTTATTCAGGCAAGTTGTATAAATCACGCCCAGTTGATGAATTCGGCTGCTGGTTATAAGCAGGAATTCCCATGGGGGATGCGGCGTTCCGTTTGTGATCCACACGGATGCATGAAATCACCATGTTTCATATCCTTCAGATTTCTGATTTGGGGGGGGGCAAAGCTGCACATTTTTCCTTTTTTTTCGGCCGAAATCTGCATGAAAAACACCTTTTAGCTAACTACTGCCATGCCGGTTCTGCATCCTAAGAAACTCAGGGTATTTACGGTCCCTACCACACCCCCGGGGTCGGGGTGAAAGCAATGATTTGATTGGCGCTCAGCGGAGAACATCACTTCGCTTGCAGTCCACTGAAAACGGGGCGACTATCGCTCCCTCCAACGGCCATGGTCGGGTTGAAAGCAATGATTTGATTGGTCATATCAGCGGAGAACATCACACCGGTGTGGCATTCCACTGAAAAGGGGCCGATTTCGTCAGGGTCAGAGATAAGTGCAAGAGATGCTGGGCATTCGGTACACGTTTTGTTTATCGCAAGGATCGGGAGCGATGAAGTCACCCCTGACAGCCATTCCTAAATTTTTTCACGTTACTCCTCTGCCACCACAATCAAGCGTCTGTCAACACGTGTCCTTCAGTGCCAACGCTGAACCTGCAAGTTGGCAGTAATTGGTTCAAAGAAGTGTTGACATCCCCCGTGGCCAGCGGCTGAAGGAATGTTGGTGAACATCACACCGGTGTTGCAGTCCACTGAAAAGGGGCCGATTTCTTCAGGGTCAGAGATAAGTGCAAGAGACGGAGAATTTGCTTTGACCCGCATGATTCAGGATGCTGGGCATTCGGTGCACGTTTGTTTATCGCAAGGTTCGGGAGCGATGAAGTCACCCCTGACAGCCATTCCTAAATTTTTTTCACGTTACTCCTCTGCCACCACAATCCAGCGTCTGTCAACACGTGGCCTTCAGTGCCAACGCTGAACCTGCAAGTTGGCAGTAATTGGTTCAAAGAAGTGTTGACATCCCCCGTGGCCAGCGGCTGAAGGAATGTTGGCAACGATGCCAATGGGGAGGTCTGCTGAACTCCGATAGTCTGATATCAAATCTGTAAATAGCCTCCGTTGCCTATTACGTGGCCACAAAGTGTTTTGCATAAGACTGGAAATAGCCGCTCTACTATCAGTAGAACAGAATGAGGTCTCCAAAAACAAATCATCCAAAGAGGCACAAAAAGTAAAGACTCTTTTTAATTGCAGTTTTACTTTCTCAGAAGCAGTACGTCCTTCGCATCGATGAGTGCCGAGGACAACTGAAGGGTAGGCCACATGTTTGTTTTGTTGATCTTGACGAAGTTAACTTTCGTCGTGCGTTCGAAGTTCTGCTGTTTGCAACCTGGTTTATAGGTTTACAGACGCGAATGTACACCATATACCACGGCGCTAATTCTTGGTGGCGAGGTTGATCATGATCCAGTGTATCCAGTATTTGTAAAAATACTATTATTTTAACATTCCGTTGGGTATTCAATGTTTTATTAAGGAACAAAGCACGAACTCTTTCGAATCCCTACGCAATTGCTTGTGCAACGGTCAGAAATTCATCCGCCTTGACAATGCATTTGCACTGTGCAAAAGTAGTACCGGTCTAGTGCAACGATGCCAATGGGGAGGTCTGCTGAACTCCGATAGTCTGATATCAAACCTGTAAATAGCCTCCGTTGCCTATTACGTGGCCACAAAGTGTTTTGCATAAGACTGGAAATAGCCGCTCTACTATCAGTAGAACAGAATGAGGTCTCCAAAAACAAATCATCCCAAGAGGCACAAAAAGTAAAGACTCTTTTTAATTGCAGTTTTACTTTCTCAGAAGCAGTACGTCCTTCGCATCGATGAGTGCCGAGGACAACTGAAGGGTAGGCCACATGTTTGTTTTGTCGATCTTGACGAAGTTAACTTTCGTCGTGCGTTCGAAGTTCTGCTGTTTGCAACCTCGTTTACAGGTTTACAGACGCGAATGTACACCATATACCACAGCGCTAATTCTTGGTGGCGAGGTTGATCATGATCCAGTGTATCCAGTATTTGTAAAAATACTACTATTTTAACATTCCGTTGGGTATTCAATGTTTTATTAAGGAACAAAGCACGAACTATTTCGAATCCCTACGCAATTGCTTGTGCAACGGTCAGAAATTCATCCGCCTTGACAATGCATTTGCACTGTGCAAAAGTAGTACCGGTCTAGCCCTTTCCAGAGTCTAATGTGGCATTGAACTCTGGTTACGAGATTGTCAGCTGTGCATGGTGAAACTATGTACACCAAAGACGATTTTCAGAAACGTTGAGACCACACAGGCCACTAACACTCACGTCTTCTCAATCAACGACCAGGACTGAGAGATGAAAAATTGATACCAAAACGATGTTTTGTGGGAGAATAATGGCGTGGAAGAAGAAACGAAACTGATGACGAAATAAGAAGGCAACTTTGCTCTCACCACTCCCCCCGATTGTTCGCTTACCATCTTGATTACAGCGTAAACGTTGACGGGGTCTACGCATCCCAGCGGCGTCATTTATAATGTAAGAACTCTGTAGCTGTTTCATTTAATTTCTAAATCAGGACGCCTTAGTCTCTAATATGTTGTTGAGGGATCGGGGTTAGATCTATTGCAAGAGAAAATTAAAAAATTCCCCAATATGGCTTCTTATGCAGTTATGAATGAAACTCGAGCTCAAAATGCTGCTGAGAGTGGAGATGATTAATGATTCGGTGATGCAAACATGCTTTGCTATTGTTGGTTTTTCATCAGTTCATCCGAAGCGTTGGTCAATGATGTTGGCATTGGTGTTGAGCCACTGCATTTGTGAAATTCAACACTACCGATTAGTGTTGTAAGGCGGCTTCTGATTGGCTGATGATGATGATCCCTGGATGTTGTCCGGATTATGCGTCCAATTATTCGGAA
>NMRB01004122.1:0-11350 GCA_002633025.1 Notospermus geniculatus | reverse complement strand
CTGTAGCTGTTTCATTTAATTTCTAAATCAAGACGCCTTAGTCTCTAATATGTTGTTGAGGGATCGGGGTTAGATCTATTGCAAGAGAAAATTAAAAAATTCCCCAATATGGCTTCTTATGCAGTTATGAATGAAACTCGAGCTCAAAATGCTGCTGAGAGTGGAGATGATTAATGATTCGGTGATGCAAACATGCTTTGCTATTGTTGGTTTTTCATCAGTTCATCCGAAGCGTTGGTCAATGATGTTGGCATTGGTGTTGAGCCACTGCATTTGTGAAATTCAACACTACCGATTAGTGTTATAAGGCGGCTTCTGATTGGCTGATGATGATGATCCCTGGATGTTGTCGGGATTATGCGTCCAATTATTCGGAAAGTAAAATGTCACCATTCTACTCTAAAGCGGCCCATACACGATCAATATTATTGCACAATATGAGGATCACAATGGGCAATATTATTGCCAATCTTTCTTCTACCCATCATGCGAAAAGCACAGGACCACCCATTTGGGCCCCATATTGTGCAATAATATTGCGCCGTGTATGGGCGGCTTAAGGTTATCAAAGGGAATCATTCCAGAAGGTCAGTCTTTCTGCCATAACCTTATACCATAAAGGAATCAACCATAAAGGTTCAACTGACAAATTTAGCATTTTATAAATGTGGACAATATCCCTTTAAAACCCAACAGATTTGCATTCTGACGTTTCCATGTGATAGGCAAGACCCTTCTGCACATTCACTGCAAATTTTGTTGAATTCCGACTAGTTGATCTTATGATACAAAAGGTCTGAATTAATCAGAACCCCACGAACGATGTGTGTTCAGGGTCATCGGTGTATATTTGAATAGGCGGACGTACATTTGTACATGGAACACTAATTGTGCTGAAAATAGCTCAGTTATCGTCAGAAATGGAATTCAAAGCATCATGTTGGCAGGTTCATGTGCCTCTTCACCCCAAAAAAAGTTGAAGCCCGTGCCTATTACGTAAAGCCAAAATTCAGGCAGTGAGAGACATCTGGTGGCAACACAGGAAGTGTATCCCTCAGTAAGCTCATCGTTCGCAGTTAAACCTTTATGGTTGATTCCTTTATGCTTATACGAATGGTAAGTGGGTGATGAAAGGAAGAAAGGGGTGGTATTTACGTAAAAGCTTCTTCGTTTTCATCGAAAAAAAGTTACAGAAAGAGGTAGAGACGCTAAACAAGTAATTTTTTTATGTGGCCTTTTGCAAAATGAAATTGATAACGCTTTACCAAACCGGACGTTTGTGTTCAACCCGCATTGTCACCCATCAGTGAGAGGTGGTATCATGACATTCCATTGCCGAAGGGCGTGTGGTTATTTTAATGGAAATCCACCGTCCCGGAATCATGAGGTTTCCGGATACACCTCATATCATCTAAAAACCGAAGCAATTTCGACCCAACCCGCGGTTACACCGAGTCTCATATCAGTATGCATAATCATAAAGCTTTTCATACTTGACTTCGCCAGTAGATGGGATTTTCAAATGTCGTTCATCAACATCGGGATGCTTCGCTGGCAGACGACCGATATGTAACCCGGATGGTGCAATGTCGTGGTCGCATTCAGGTATGCGAGGTCTCGTTCTGGGCAGTTGGCTTTGTCTCACCGCTGTCTGGCCAGTTATAGGGACTCCTTAACGTTGTCTATGATCAATCGGAATGTTACGTCTGCATCCTTTCTGCACCATTTACTTCCGCCAGCCTGATCGTTGGTGGTTGTCATAGAAAGTGTTGCAGAACACGAAAAGGAATTGACTTTAAGGCGCTCTACGTAGTTCAAATTGTAAACATGTTTACAATTTACATGTTTATTTACATGGTTGATTATAATAGTTATTTTCCTGCGGACAGGTGGCAGCACCGTGTATACCAAAACATTAATGTTATCTATCTATCTTGATAAATATTCTTCTAACTGAAATATATTTATGATTTTACGCTCAAAAACACACAAAAAGTTGTGAAAGGCGAGATTTAATTCGATTTTATCCGATTTGTTAGTACCAGAAGTTGACAATAGGTGGCACACCGTAATGTTTACAATTCGAACTAGAGCACCTTTAAAGCCCGACAGTGCGTTAGGTTTTGTATCGCGCGACGGCCGACGTAACCTTTGACCTTGCAACGTCGTACTCATATTCGTGCTCGAAAGACTGTTCAAATCTATCTATTTGAATGGTATAAGTTATAGGCATGGAGAGTGTTGCTACACATAAAAGAATGAGTTGAAGTATGTAACCTTACCTGATGAAGGGTTAGTCGCGCTATAACCGCACGTTGAACTTCTCAAGTGATGAAAGTATGGCGGCCATTTTTGTTTCGATATACATTTAGTATCAGTCCAGCTCGGTGTTACACTGGCTTGATATACATAGGTTGGACAGGACACCAGTCTTATCAAAGTGAGGAGGGAGAAAGAGTCACCTCATGCACAATGGATATAAATTCTATGTCAACGACTCGTTATCCAATCTACATCACCCAAATGTTATATCCAATGGATATCCAATGAATGTATATCCATTCTATATCCAAATCATTGGATATTTAAAGGATAAAGGGGAAATTTCCTTGTGTAGGTGGCGCCCACTACGTCGGCAGTCAAAATACCGGATAGAGATAGCATATCGTGCTCCTTTAAATTGACATACAGGTGTAACGTTTTTCAGTGTGGCCATATTTCTGTGTGATTCCCATTGTTCGGAACACACTGGGAAACTGACTCGCTGGTTCTCTGTGTGTCGTCCATTGTCAAGTTGCCGCTTATTCCGTCAAACTATTGTAATGTCACACTGGCACAGGGGCCTCACAGAAAAACGTTAAGGCCTGTCTACACGATCATACATTTGTTCAAAACATCATCAAACATTTGTGTGATGATGTTCATGGACAGATATTTGATTGTGTAGGCTGTTTTCCCAACAAACTTGAACAGCAACCAACATGAATGATGATGTTCAAATTTGTGTGATGATGTTCAGGACAAAATGTATGATCGTGTGGACTGTTTTCCCAACAAACCTGAACATGTTTGATGATGTTCAAATTTTTAGCTGCATGATGTTTCATCTTGCCAATGCAAAACATCCCAAAAAAAATGTGTGATGATGTTCATGGACAAATGTATGATCGTGTGGACGGTTTTCCCAACAAACTTGAACAGCATCCAACATTATCCTTTCTCCATCATACTTCATCATACAAAGTTCATGAATGTTGGACTGTAGATCGAAATCCACAACAAACTTGAACATCATCATGCAAGTGCATGATGCTGTTTTGAACAATGTATGATGATGTTCAAAATTTTAGCTGCATTGTCACAAGACAGAAATCGACACACAAGCTTGGACATCATCATACAAATGTATGATGATGTTTTGAACAAATGTATGACCGTGTAGACAGGCCTTTACACCGGTAGTTCGGATTTCACACGCAGTCACAGCCGAAGTCTCAGTCAAGCCTGTTCCCCTCTACAGTCTCTTCTTAGATAGAATTCACCCCTTGACTGACCCGGCAAAGAAAGCTAATTAAAATTCGATAGACCTTAATCAGTGATTCCCGAGGAATGACTGCGCCAACCAGAAATAACACGTATCAATCAAAGCTAGTCAAATGGCCATTAAATAGACTAATCGTGTGGAAAAGAAAACATCGAAGCAATTGTAATTTTGCTCGTCTGTATGGTACATTACGTCACCGATGCACGGATGTACTGCTGCAGTTATTGGTACATGTAGGCCCTAATAGAATCGTTAGGCACTGACGTTGATGACGCACACCTCATCACGGTAAAGTCGCGGCTTTAATAGTGAGGTTTCGCAAATCTGACGAAACAGGAAGTACGAAACACGAAGTTCAACTTCATTTCCAGGACCTAATGTATTTCTGGAGATGGTTGCTACCACAGATGTCCCTGCTGCCAGTGCGTCTTTTAGCGTATCATGTAGGAGCGGGAGAGTTACGGTGAATCTTGAATGTTTAAATTTCCACGTTATGTATCTACGAAGTGGAGACGAAAGATGAATTTTAAAGTTTAATATACACCGTAACTTGCGATTTTTTCAACGCCCGCCACAACAAGCCACTACTAGGGCTAGAAGGCTTCGGCTCTGGCTGCCATTTGTTGCTGACGTCATTGTAACGGTCCATTTTCCGGGTAAAATTTCATTTTCCGCCGGTCTAAAAAACGGCGATGATTTTGACCTTTTGTTACAGATCTGCAACACATACAAACATTCTCATCAAGAAACTTCCTCGGTGTTGCCATTCCGCGCGATTCGGCGTGTTCGATTACATTTAGCACCCACGTGGTTATTCTAAAAATAATCCGTGATGTCAACATAATGATCTATAAATAGATCCGCGACGAATTTTTGTCGCAAAGATGGCAGCCAGAGCCGAAACCTTCTAGCCCTAGCGGTGGCTTCGGGAACCAAAATGCGCGCCGCCATAGTGTGAACAAGGCTTTATACCTTCGCCCCACCACGTCGTTTTCATTTATCCGGTTATCAAAATCATATTTTCAAATAATTCATCTCAACTCTCCTCAAGACGGTAACTTTTACTAATATCAGAATGAAAGTATATCTGCGGACTCGGAAATAGAAACTAAATAGAAAACGTACTTTACAGGTCGAGTTTGACCCCATGATTCTTCAGGACCCGGATGACGCATACCAAAAGGGCTATGGTTAAACATACGTATTTTCTGAACAAAGATGATCCGTGCTGTACAACACCTGCGATTTCGTATTACCGGAAGTGCATTCAACAACAGGAAACGAGATGGGAAAAATCAATGGACGTTTACTGTTCAGCGGCGAGAAACTCAATCTACAGTGAAGTTCAGGGCTGTGCGAGGCAGTGTTCGCGGCTTGGCCTCTGAAATTTCTGGTACCTGAGGGCGTAGGCTGGTGTGAGCCTGGGGAGGTGCAAATTTTTGTGAAAGCGGAACTCTCCTGCAGCTACACTAGGCATGAAATTTCACAGTATGCTAAAGAGTAACAAAGGTGTGCTCCGGAGGGGGGTCTGTGGGGCCTCCCCCCGAAAATTTTGGAATCTACATGTAGATGCTCTGAGGCGTGATTTCAGTGCTATTCTTAGCCAAAATTTACACGATTACAAGGTTGATTTTTTTCCTGCTTGACCAGAGTGGAACTCTCTTACTAGCTGTGGGGAGGTGTACGTGCACCATTGCACCCCCACCCCACAGTACGCCCCTGGCGATAGTAGCTAGGCCCCATACTGCACGCAGAAAAAGGGCCTGAGCTCCTGAAGAGTTGAACTGTCGATAACGTTGCCAAATACAGTGTAGTACCCGGCAACAAACATTAATTTTTCTGTTAATGTTCAATCGTCCTGATGGTTTTAGCCGTAATGTCCATTGGGAAGGATGTCACTATAACCTGATTTAACACCGTTCCTTGCGGAAATGCCTGATTTTTTCCTTAATTTTTTCTTCGACCGTCTTTTTTAAAACAAGTTCTAACAACTCCCTTGAACACCCCGAACACGTTTGATAAATGTACCACAGTCCTTTCCCGGTAACATAAGGGATTTGAGCGATAGGGAATTTTGAGAAAATACATGTATAAGGGAAAAACCATTTTTTTAATGGTGTGGTTGCTATGGCAACGTTTTTCGACTTTCCAGTCGTGCGATTTTTGGTATGTTGTTGTCCAATGTCAAAACTACAAGAAACCGTCAAAAAACCTTTTGTTGCAATTTGTTCCAGATTCGGCAGTTTTTTTTCATATACATGTATTGGGGAGGTTTCGAAATCAAACGATAAACCAAAACTTTACGACAACGTTATTTTTCATACTACACATTAACCAGATTTTGCATTGCATTTTCAGTACAAAAATAAAGTTGTCGTTAGCGTTTAGGTTTATCGTTTGAGTTTGAAACCTCTCTATTGACCCGACGAATTGTACGTGTACGAAGAGAAATACTTAACTTGTAGTGTTACGCCAGTAAACAATCCACGCACAATCAGAATCCGGAACGTTCTAAGGAGGCGAATCAACCGATACCGCGCTGTTGACGTATTTACCTAAAGTAGCTATAGACGACATCTTCAACACCACTTCACTCCGGCTCGCTTTTAATTAGACGTGCCAACGAGAGCGTATGGTTTGATCGTCGCCCACTTTCATTGGCATTTACAAGTGCAGTGATATGTGTAATGGTTTCTCTGGTTAGCTATTGAAGAGTATCGCGCCCACACAGGTTAAGCCCCTTTTATTAATTAATAATTGAAGACATCACCGGCTGATGTTTCTCAATAGAAGTACCAATTGTCGGCGATGAATGCTACAGTGGTATTGATTACGCATGTCGCCGATGATGTCGCCACCGTTCGACCATTCAAATAGTCTCGCGCAACCAGCCCCTCGTTCATACTCCGAGGTCGTCAGACCGAGGGTCTGGCACAGAACGCAATTCTCATTGTCATTGGATCAGTGACCTTATTCCGATGATTCAAAATAAGGGGAGCTTCGCTGATTGGCTAGTCACTACCGGGAGTCACTACCAATGCATCATGGGTCTCAAAAGTTGGTGACGTAGGCTGCAGTTTTACTCGCATGCTGCATGCTTTTTGCATTGATTGTGCATGCACGCATGCAGTGCAGTGTAGTTGTGTTCTACGTCATCGTCGGTAGATTGTCCGCCATGATGGTTTTACAAGTCAAAGTAACCATATTGACCAGACTCTAAAATTGGAAATTTATTGGAAATTGCAAGAGTCTGGTGGCACAAGACTACCATATACATGTAAATGCCTTTGCGGACCTTTTCCATTCCCTGCTTCCTCATCGCCAGTGATTACAATTGACAAGGCTGCATTAGAATCCTTACGTAGGCAAATACGAATGAAAATAAATATATGTTGATTTTATCTTTACCATTTTTTTCTATATTTTCGCTATTATCATATTATCATGAGAGCTACCCTAGCCCCCGATTCGTGTACACGAGTTGAGAAAGTCCGTGAAAGTGGCATGCTTCCATGTGAAAACATCTGAACGATGATCGACTGTGATCATGACATTTTCTTTTTCATTATCTAACTGCTGCTAACAAACTTTCTCAACTCCTGTTTCAGCAAAAACACGAATCGACGGCTAGGGTAGCTTTCGAGAACGCCGACTTTAAATAGTCTCGTGCCAGAAGACTTGCAATTTCCAATAAATTTACAATTTTAGAGTCTGGTCCATATGGTTACTTTGACTTGTAAAACCATCATGGCGGACAATGTACCGACGATGACGTAGAACACAGCTACACTGCACTGCATGCATGCGTGCACAATCAATGCAAAAAGCATGCAGCATGCGAGTAAAACTGCAGCCTACGTCACCAACTTTTGAGACCCATGATGCATTGGTAGTGACTAGCCAATCAGCGAAGCTCCCCTTATTTTGAATCATCGGAATAAGGTCACTGACCCAATTACAATGAGAATTGCGTTCTGTGCCAGACCATCGGTCTGACGACCTCGGAGTATGAACGAGGGGCTGGTCGCGCGAGACTAGACTTTAAATGGTGCCTTCGTTACACAAAACTGAAGTTATTCTGTAAAAGAATACACAGCATTGTTACCCAATGTCTCTATGCACAATGCGAATTAAAATTACAAGATCAGTGAAGTATTCGTACTCAAATTTATTTGCCCTGATTCAAACGTGCCACTTTTAACAGTTATCTTATCCACTTTTTTTGACCGATGAGTGCAATAATTTGCATCAGAATGGTCGAGATCTGTGTAATAGACATCAAAATAATGCATAAACCGTTGATTGCCTGCAATGTAAAAGCAGATTTCCTTCCGTTGAAGATTATCAGATCAAGTAAAATGACCTCCATGAATAAACTATGCACCGCAGCAAATTCCAAAATGCCATTACAGCTTTTTCATAACGAAATTGGCAGTTCTTGGGATTGGCTAAAAATGGGTTTAAAAACGAAAAATTTTGAGTTGCATTGAGATAAGTTTTAAGAAATTTTGAATTCAGATCAGAACTCTGACTGGCTGCTGTATCAACCCCATTCTCAAAGCATCGATGTACGGTTACGCCGGTCGCTACGCTGGCTCCACCTTTACATCTCTGCCACCAGTCTAAACTACTGCGGGGCGTGGAATGACGTCATTAAAGATGGCAGCCTCCTCTGTTTCAACACGTGTACCGAGTAAAGTGTAAATCAACAGAACCCACGTGATCTGATTCGGACATTCTGATTGGTTATTCGCAGGGTTCTAACTAAACCCCTAACCGAAACGTAGTTGGCACGTCACGATGATCACCGCCTTGTGCTGTATCCTTCCGCTAAAATAGTTATCTTCAAAATACCATTCAGACCGTGAATATCTCTTTCTTATTCCAAAATTCCTTCCTCAATACATTGTTTCAGTAATAACAGACTAGATAATGATCTTATTTATTGACGATAAAGTGGTTTTGCAAGGTCTTACAGAGTGATGCGGTGAGCTGGTGTCAGAGGTGTACTTCGTGTTCCGTCAGATTTGCGAAACCTCACTAATTTTACCAACTCTAAAACGAACATTTTGAAATATATCTCAATGTATTTCTCGGCTGGATTTTGTGATTATTTTTAAATATCGGAAAACGGGAAACCATTGACAAAACGTCTTGATTGTGACAGAAATATTGTCAGAAAAAGTTATTTCAAGTCGTACGGTAAATGCCAGTGGGAGCAGATTGAAGTGAACAGTGTCGGATACAAAATAATCATTAATTTGTAGAGTTTCATTGATCTTGGTTGATTCTGCGTTAAGAATTTCATTCGTCAATCAACAGGAAAAAGAGCAACTGAAAACCTTTTGATTATCAGACGTCAAATAATTATCAGTTTTAACCCTTTTGGCCGGATTATACATGTACTTTGAAAAGTACATTGTGTCACATGAATTTCTCGTGTGTTTACAAAAACGTACCTCGCTCCCCAAAATTGCAACCAAAACTGGTGCCAAGCCACTCATTCTGGAGGCAACTCAATGGGGCACGACCTCATGTAGGCTTGCGTGTTCCAAAATGTCTGAGAGAAATAGGCCAGAGCCAAAAAAAGATGCAAGTTGTGAGAGTCAAAATCTGCCTACGTTTTTGTCAGGTTGCCAATCACGTCTATATCTCGAAAACCGTTGCCCCTGCGCGTCTTAAAATTTGAGCCCTACTTTTTTCTCCTCGTTCTTTTGGCGCTAGTTGCGTCTTCGTTGCTGCTTCCGTTCCGGAGATATAGCCGTTTTGTCACAACAAGTCAGATTTGCACTTTGGAGTCAGTCAATCTAGACCCCGGGACAAACGTTAAAACGCAATTTTAGCCAGGTTTCTTCAAACAGAGCAAAGTCGCTTATTGGGGGATGGGTAGTCTCGCATTAAAAAATATGCAAAGAGACCATCAATCGGTCTACTTGGTTACGATTCTAGGTCAATTTGAATGTCCGAGGGTGTGTGATACAGTCCACGCTCGCCAAACGGCGAGTTTGGGCGCATAAGGTTAAGAAATTTCAAAAGTATGTTTAAAATCATCATGCCCTTTTAGAATGCCACACTGTCAAATCAAAGATATGGGGCCATATTCATAAAGGGTGTTTAGCCTAATCAGCTAACAAATTCTGCATTACACAGGTTAAAGGCCTAGAAAACTATTGTCTGATGTCTGTGGTGCTGCACCAGAGGCGTTTACCCGCAGGATAATCACACGCGTCCAACTGTCCTGCGTCTAAGTCCAAGAGGACAAAGGAAATGTTGAACGATCAGGCAGGCTTGTCTAGAATTTGTCCAACAGTTTCTTTTGTCCTCGCACACCGAGACGCAGGAAAGATAGACGCGTTTGATCATCCTGTGGGTAAATGCCAGAGATCAGGCAGCATACAGAAGGCAGAACTAGTTTTCTAGGCCTTTAACCTGTGTAATGCAGAATTTGTACGCTGATTAGGCTAACCCCCCCCCTTTATGAATATGGCCCATAGAAACTAATGAAATAAAAGTTAACAGACAAGTGTTTGCTCTTCGGAAATGTTCTCTTTAGTATCTTCATAATTCCTCGCAAAAATCGAGAGAACCCTCAGTTATTGTTTCAGCAGAATAAATTGTTGGTTTTATGAATATTTTGTAAAATATATGGTCTTATAAAAGAATATTCCCATGCTCATCCGTCGAAGTAATATTTCTGGCGTTTTCACCGCCTTTCGTAGTGGGAACTATACTGTATTTTATCATATATTGATTCGTAAATGACAACAACATTGGACTGGGACAGAAGCAAGGCTTTAGAAGTGGGAACAAAATTTGCAAATAACGAAAACCATAAACGACAATATTCGTAATGCCTATGACGTCATCGTAGAGTGCGCGCGCAGCCGTCATGTCGGATGCAAGTCGAGGCGAGTTGAAATCAAAATAAGATGATCCTAGTTGAGGCATATCGAAGGGGAGACGACCAGATATGGCTTGCCCATTACATGTACACTATCTCACGATTCAATAATAGACTCATGCCGGTCACGAAATCACGTATTCAAAGAACCCCATTGCTAATTTGTGCACAGATTTAGCGGGTTACACTTTTGTAGGCTACATTACATTAGAAATGTTTCTCAAGCCTCTTGGCCGAACATTAGGCAGATTAACTAAGGACAATGAGTGGCCGACACTTGTTCTAAAGAAAAACCTGGATGGCACTCTTAACGCGTTCACATAAACGGCATACCACAATGAACTAATGGCGATCGCTTGTGGGGGATACTGCGGGAATGAAAAGCGGTCAACACCACAACAGAAGACGCGACTGAGTGCAATATTAATCTGGACCAGACACGCGGCACTTTCAACTGTAAGATTGCTTTCCGAGGTTTTAGTAACCAGTTGGTCGAAATATCTGCATAGAAAAGGCGTATTGGAGGACTAGTTTGCATCTGCTGCTGGACGTTGACGTTGATTAAAGTATTTTTTTCACAATCGGACTATTCTGCAGAAAGGACACAAAGTCGGCACACCTTCGAATTCATTTTCAGTGTACTTGCCTCACACGCGGCCTCAAACCATACATGGGAACCATTTTGAAGTAGTGGAACACGTCCAAAATGTTTGATTCAATACAAACACCATAAGGACCGGGTACGACCAACAAAAAACTAATGTGTGGACTACAAAACGCTTCAAACAACTGAAAAAACGTATAAAAAGTAATTGGAATCCTCCTACCTTGCGTTAGTAGCGTCTTTTCCTTCAGAGAGCAAAATTTCCTTCTTGGTTCGAAGTGAGGTTTATGGAAGTGAGGGA
>NMRB01004121.1:19846-31332 GCA_002633025.1 Notospermus geniculatus | reverse complement strand
CCCCCCCCCCCCCCCCAGTTGTTTGTCTAGGATCTTGGTCTCGATCTCTCGAGTCCAAGAGAACCACATGCCAAAGAATTTGCTTTTGGGCGGAATTTATACAGGTAGCAAAGGTTTACAAGCCAAAGCCCCGAGGCCAAGCTTTTGCTTGTCAAGAAGCACAAGCCGAAGAATTTGCTCACAATCATATTCATAATAATTGCTTAAGCTGATGAATGACCTTTTCTTATAAAGCCAAGCAAGATTTTCTATCTGTTGATGAGTAGCTATAATGCCCTAAGTGGGCGCTTGCACTCCTGAGATAATATTTTAAAGTCAAGAGAAAACTTCTGCTAACTCTTATAGGGAGTTGGTTGTTCTATGAAGCAAAAGCGAAATTTTATAAATACCTCTTCTGTATCAAGAAAAACCCCAGAAAAAGCAAATGCTATTTTTTTTATGAATTTCGACAATTCATATATGTTCAACCAAATGGGCTGAATTCATAAAAACTAGCATTATTTGCTCTTTATGGGCTTTGCCTTGAAAAGGTATTAACTGAATATTGTGTTCGAGGGTATCTCTGTGCCGGGCTGAGGTTGTCTACTAGCCCTCAATAAAAATCAGCTGGCTAGCCTAACGGTAGGCCGGCATTTCAGTCTATTCAAACCACTTCAATTCAGCAATATAGCCTAGCTCATATACTAGGAGTATTTGATCAAGTTAATTAAGCACAATTACATGTAGCATTTGTTTGGTAGTCCACTGCTTGTGCTGGGCAAGGTGTGAAAGGTGTTTGTTTGGTCAGCATTGTCAATAATATCCCTACTAGCCTACATGCAGTCAGTGTATATGTGTACCGTTATATGCCTACAGTAGCTGAACAGTCAATTCGGTGGGCATGGGGTAGTGCAGGTTTCGAAATGATCGTTGATTGGCATAAAGAACCCTCACGCTCAATGGGCCAAATTTATAAAACATAGCAAAAGCTAATACAAGTCAAAGCCCCACGGCTAAAATTTTGCTTGTCAAGGAGGAGCACTAGCCAGACAATTTGCTGACAAACATATTCATAATCAATTGCTTAACCTAATTCTTAACCTAATTAACTTTTTCATATAAAAGCCATACGAGATTTAAGATTTCCTATCTGATGATCAAGATAATGCTCGCCAGACAAAGCTTCTGCTATTTCTTGTAGGGAGTTGCTTGTTCTATGAAGCAAAAGTGAAATTTCATATGATGTGATAAGATTTTGCAAAAGGGCCAGACCTATTGTGCTGTATTTTCGATAGCAGTACAGGTGTGACAGGAATCAACGTCCCAGGAATGAAAGTCCGCCAAACAATAGCCCGCCATTGTAACCCTACGTTCAAATCCTACGCTGAACAAAAGCTGCTTTTCCACGAGGCGTTTGCGAGCGCGGAATAGGAGGCGGGCGTGGGTGGAAAAAAAATTGATCCAACGTATTTCCATTTAGCTTTTTCACTGGCATCCGCTCCCGCCTACTCTTCCGCGCCCGCAAACGCCTCGTGGAAAAGCAGCTTAAGGCCGGACTTTGATTCCAGGGGACATTGATCCCTGTCACACCGGTGCAACTGGTGTGATATAATGTAAATGCCCCACATTTCTGACGTGCCCCAGTTGTTTGTCTAGGGTCTTGGTCTCGATCTCTTGAGTCCAGGATCCACACCTGTTAGAGCTTCCGTCGACCAGAGCGACCATATTGTTGTCAATATCAGTAATAATGCCGTGTCGTTTGGCAAGGCTTACATAAGAAGTTGTCACATATCTTAAAATTTCTCACCAAATGAACGATCAACTATAAGAAAATCCATAAGCAGCATGCACTCTGAACATGTATGATGATATTGTAAATTGATGCTTCTACAGCCATGATGCCCTTTCCTTCCTTTTCTCCTCCATCGATTCAAACATGGTGAAATCTTAAAATTTCTCACCAAATGAACGATCAAATACAACAAAATCCATAAGCAGCATGCATTTTGTATGATGATATTGTAAATTAATGCTTCTTCAGCCATGATGCCATTTCCTTCCTTTTCTCCTCCATCGATTCAAACATGGTGAAATATCAGAAATGCAAAAAAAACACTATCATTCCCTTTGTTCACAACGTTTGTCATTTGAAATGCAAATGAGCTAAGAATGGTGAACGTTGTCATTGCATCACAACTACGATAAACACCTATTAAACACGTGCAATAGATAGGTGATTTCGTCATCAAGAAGTTAATGTTATGAAATCAAGTCGATGCACGAATTCAAAAGGCTCCAACAGGTGTGAGGAGAAGTACAAGCCAAAGAATTTGCTCACAAACATATATTGGGCCGAATTTATAAAAGATATATTTTCCTTTTTCTGGGCTTTTTCTTGAAGAGGCATTTATAACATTTCGCTTTTGCTTCAAAGAACAAGAAACTCCCTATAAGAATTAGCAGAAGATGTCTGGCGAGCATTACATGTAGTTTCATCAGATAGAAAATCTTGCTTTGCTATACGTATAAGACAAGGTCATCAGCTTTTAAAGCAATTGATTATGAATATGTTTGTGAGAAAATTCTTTGACATGTGCTTCTCCTTGACAAGCAAAAGCCTTGCCTTGGGGCTTTGGCTTGTAAGCTTTTGCTATGTTTTATAAATTCGGCCCATTGACTGAATTGTGTTCGAGGGTATCTCAAGGCCGGGCTGAGGTTGTCTACTAGCCGGGCCATTTAGGACGACCTATGAATAAAAATCACTCAGCTAGCCTAACGGTATGCCTTAATTTCAGTCTATTCAAACAGCTTCAATTCAGCAAGTGGCCTAGCCATATACTGGTATTTGATCGAGTTAATTAAGCCTAATTAGCATTTGTTTATGGCAGTCCACTGCTGGGCAAGGTGTGAAAGCTGTTTGGTCAACATTGTCAATAGTGTCTCTACTCGCCTACAGTCAGTATATCTGTGCATGGAGGTATAATATACCTCCATGACCTGTGTACCAGTATCTCCTGAAAATGCTCATGGAATAAAAAGGGTCCCAATAAATACTATTACACACACACTGTGTACCGTTATATGCCTACAGTAGCTGAACAGTCAATTCGGTGGGCGTGGGGTAGTGCAGGGTTTGAAATGATCGTTGATTGGCATAAAAAACATCATACATGTATTCAACTGATCAAATACTCCTCAGGCTATTGCTGAATTGAAGCTGTTTGAAAACACTGAAATGTGGGCATACCGTTAGGCTTGTAAGCTTTTGCTATGTTTTATAAATTCGGCCCAATATTCATTCAATACCTCAGTCTTCAAGGCAAAGCCCAGAAAAAGCAAAGTTTTAATGAATTCGGCACATTTGGTTGAACATGTGAACAGACGGAATTCATATAAAAAAACAGAATTTGCTTTTTCTGGGCTTTTTCTTGAAGAGGTATTTATAAAATTTTGCTTTTGCTTAGAACAACCAACTCCCTGTAAGAGTTAGCAGAAGTTTTGTCTTGTGAGCATTAGTTTCACCAGATAAAAATCTTGCTAGACTTTCTGAGAAAAGGTCATTAGGTTAACCAATTGATTATGAATTGTGAGCAAATTATTCGGCTTGTGCTTCTTCTTGACAAGCAAAAGCTTGGCCTCGGGGCTTTGGCTTGTAAGCTTCTGCTGTCTTTTATAAATTCGGCCCAATATGTTTGTGAGCAAATTCTTTGGCTTGTTCTTCTGGGCTCAAGACCCTGGACAAAGAACTGGGGACGTCAGAAATGTGGGGGCATTTACATTATATCACACCAGTTGTACCGGTGGAACATCTGCCAGTGTTCCCCAGTTCCCCATTTGTGAGTGTTCTCCTCCTATTGCCTGATGGAATAAGCGGCGACTTGACAATAGAGGACAAACATGTTGATCTATATGCCAGCGTTTCCGAAAGAATAAGGGCCAACACTCACCCACAGAAACACTGGCAGATATAACACCTGTACCGCAGCTATCCAAAATAAAGCACAATAGACCTAGGGCCTACTGCAAAATCTTATCATAAATTTTAAAATGTTTTAGACTTTAGCTTCTCTTTGGCTTTGATGAGCAATTAACTACCCAGTTAATTGATGCGCAATTAATCTTCTTGTTTTCGTTGTAATTATCACCTCCTTAATTACCTACATGTATGTGCCACCTTCATAAAATGCTGAAGTTATAAAATGCTGAAGTCAGAATTGAGGAAAGAACTGTTTTCTTATTATTAGCTTTTCACATGTGTGCAATTCAAAGACAAAAGCCTCCCAACTGATTAACCCTGCTTCATTCTTAGCAAGTCCTGAAATCCAAATTAGGTTTTTATGTAACATGAGATTGTATTGTAAGGCCTAACCTTGGAGGAATTATACTGATCAGTATAATTCCTCCAAGGCCTAACTCTTCTCCTCAAAAACCTGTGTGTCATGGTGTAATGGTGATTTGCAGCCCACTCAATTCTTCTATTGAAGAGTCTAAACAACTAACATTAGCTGACTATTAAAATACCAATCTTCTTTTTCCTCCTCCCTGTGTTACATTTTGATTGCTCGAAACTCTTTGAAGAAACTTCAGTTCAAAGTTTTCAGAACAAAAGTGAAGGTTTTACTCATGGACTTTAAATCAAGTTTGTTCAACGTGTAATATGTATAAACAGGTGCTGATCTGAAGAAAATCGTTATTCAAAAATTACCTCCTGAAATACATGTAGGCATTCGAATCAGATTGCCAACTGGATACTACTTAGATACTTACTGGATATCCATTTTACTTGATGTCCATATTAGAATCTGAACAGAATCGGAGTTTTCTCTGATCTCTGATCTGAATAATAATAATAATAATAGTGAATTTTTATAGCGCCCCTTTGAAATAAATCGTCAGCGGCGCTTTACAATAAAAACAAAAGTATGAGAGAGATAAAACGACAAGATCAGAAAGAATAGAACATAGGAGATAAGACAATGAGAGTTAAGACATAGAACTAAAACATTGAAGACCAAAAAAGGAACACTAGTAATACTGTTTAAAAAGAAAGGTTTTCAAAGATTTCTTAAAACTTTCGAAAGAATTGCAAGCCCTGATATCACAAGGTAATTCGTTCCAGAGCCGCGGGGCGCAGACACTGTAAGCCCTATCTCCAGCTGTCCTCTTCTTGGCTCTTGGTTGGGCGAGTCTGGGTGCAGCTCCAGCCCTAGTAGATCTTTCAGCAGAAAAGAGCGGCAGCTGGAGATAAGCAGGGCCCTCGCCCCGCACGGCTCTGAAAGCGAAAGTCAAAATTTTGAATTTAATTCTAGCCTGGACCGGGAGCCAGTGCAGTTGTTTGAGAACCGGTGTTATGTGCTCTCTCCTTTTGGTATTAGAGACCAGCCGTGCAGCTTGGTTTTGTAGTTTTTGAAGACGGTTTATTTCGTGAATCAAATTGATATTCTATTCAGTTTCAGACTGAATATTCGAATCAGATTCAGTTCAGAAACATGGTCTGATTCTGGTTCAGAATCCATTCAGAATCTGGGCCAAAATCTGAATCAGATTCTTGTCGGAAAAATGGTCAGATTCCGATTCAGATTCTGTTCAGAATCTGGGCCGAAATCTGAGTCAGATTTTAAGTCGGAATCTGGACCGAATCTGAATGGAATCAGGATCAGATCTGATATCAGAATCCGAACAGAATCTGATTCAGATTTTGGTTCTGGGACGCGAAGCATCTTGCAGGCGTTCCGCCAACCAGATTCTTCGATAGGTGTTTCGGTCCGTGTTACCGCCTGCCTGATTGGTTGAGCGCTTTCGGACGCGCTGCTTACGCGCCAGTCTGTCACCGCCTTGAGAATCCATTGACGCGATTTTCGTGCCGCGCGATGTCGCATCGTTTGTCCACGATCAACGCGGCGGAAACAAACAATGCTTTCGAGCGTCTGCGGCAAGAAAATCGCGTGAATGGATTCTGTGGTGAGCTTATACGGTGGTGCAGCGTCCGTCGTCCGTCGTTGTCCGTTAGCAGGGCACGTTTATAACCGCTGGAACTATCGATGTGCAGTAACTGCAGGGCGCGCGTACATCGCTTTAAGATGTCTCTGGTTGAAAGAGAGTTTGTAATTCGAGGTTTCAAGTATTTCCTGTAATCTGATGCTCCTTTGTGATGTGAGAGGATATTGTTGGGTAAGTTTGAGCCTTTATCTTCTAACTTTTGTGTTACTTTGTTTCCTAGTTCCTATATACACTTCACTGTATGTATTGTGTACATATGGTGGATATATTGCATTGATCCCTTTGCCTTGGATTTAGACAGCTTCTATAACTTCTGAACTAAAATATTCTTTTGGCTGTGGAATCTCACTCACCAGTAACTTTAAAATATGTAAGATTCTGAAGTTTTAGCGGATTTGCAGATTTGCAGTTTTTGGTGTGTCTTGTCCCTGTGATATGTGTATAGTTGGCGCCATTAATGTAACTGTGTTTGTCCTTTGCTACTGTTACGTACTACAAATCACGTCGAATTTACTCATTTCGAACAAAGGCAGCGTCATTATTTACCAACATTCTGTGTCAAGACACCCGCTTACCAAAGCAAGTTTGAATGTACCGGTAGTGAATGTTGTGAAAATAGTGCTAGTAAGTCTGTGACAAATTCTAAGAGTGGGAAAGTGAAAGTTGTGGATAAAGTGCAAGTTGCTGAAGGCAATGATGTTCCAAGTATTCAGAAACAGGGAGAGTTTGTTCTTCCTTCAAGGGAGACTGTGAGTTTGCCAAGCGATTCTTCAGCCTTGATTACAAAAGAATTGAGAAAGCCTGTGGTGGAAATTCAGAAATTTAAGGGAAATCCTCTTGAATTCCCAACCTTTCTTAGACAGTTTAGGGCTAGGATTGTGGCACTCACAGACTTCGATGATAAAAGAATGAATTATCTCATTCAGTTCACAGAAGGTGAAGCCCATAGGGCTGTGATGGGTTATGCTCAACTTGATTCAAAGGCTGGATATGAAGCAGCTATGAAGGAGCTGAACGGTAGATACGGAGATTCTGAGATAGTAGCAAATACGTATATAAGGAAGGCACTAGGATGGAAGGAGATAAATGAAATGGCCAGGGCCATTGTGCTCACCTCTGTGATAAGTCTCTGTGGTAAAGTAAAACTGTGACACTAATGGCGAATGTCGAATGATGAAGAATCAGTACAGACAAGATAAAGCTGAACACACCAAAGTATTTTATCTGATCAGCAATAATTAATCAATGCCATAAACTCAGTCAATAGTTGCGCTTCCATTACATCTTTTAGATCCGGTCTTAATAGTACCGTATCTAAAGTAAGACCGGCTATTTCACTGCTTGCGCTTCCACTACTGGATTTGAGGTTAGTATGCTCGGCTTCAGATGGCGATACGTGGAGTGAAGGCGCCTATTGTTCTGGCACTTTCAAGCATGCGCAATGTCGCAAGCGATCTTGCGCCACCTGTAGCCGATCATAATACTACAAATAGATCCGGACTTATTGACATTCCACTACAAAAACACCACTTTTGATCTGCATCTAATTTAGATTTGGAGTATGATCGGTTATGCTATCCGGTCTTAATAGATCCGCACTTAATAGAACCGGTGTTATTAAACCCGGCAATTCTGTAATGGAAGCAGAATAAGAGCGGACAAATACCGGCTTTTTTGTAGTGGAAGCGCAACTTATGACTGTCAGAAGGAGTTAGTGGTATTTGTGAGCAAACTGCCTTCTTGTGTTGGCTGCAGATGTCAAAAAATTCTATTTTTCAAGATGGCCACCTGGCGGCCATATTTGGCCTGGCGGCCAGAGGTGGCCGCATAGAAACTCCGCTAGCGCTAGCGGAGCCCATCTGCCGATAGTGCTGTACATTTTTCCATGCATTTTAACACCGATAGGCTGTCGAAGCACTAGCGGAGTTTCTATGCGGCTACCCCAGATGGCCACCTGGCGGCCATATTTGAAGTTTGTTGGAACTGAAATCTTAGCATAAATGTAGAGGATACTTACAGTTACACAGATATTCAGGCAACATAAAACTATCTTAACCTTTACTAATGATTAGCTATGGGCCGAAGCAAAATTTGCCATACGTGTAGAAGGTACCTAGATACGTGTTGTTGCAAGGCTATAGCATCCACCTTTCTCCTACTTATGAGATATGATTCAAAGTCTTTTTTTCAAGATGGCTTCCTGGCGGCCATATTTGAAGTCCGATTGGGTTGAAATTTGGTGCACTTGTAGAGGGTGATTAGATATATCTTCAAACCAAATAAAAAAACTCTGTGTCAAATAGCCAAGAATTGTGCCACCAAACAGTGAATTTTGAATTTTGACCTCTGTGACCTTGAAAAGTGGGTTAAATCAAAAACCCGGGAATTATATGATGAAGCCTCATCAGAGGAACAGGGGGTCAGTTCCAAATATTCAATCGGCCCTAACTTCGTCAAAATTCAAATTCAACAGTGGCATCCACCCTAATATTGTTCAGTAGCCTGTATTTTACAGTTCTAGAGGGGATGCCATCCATTAACAGAAAATGCCGACTATTTTTTTCCTAGAGACTTTTTGGAGGTTTGGCCGGCCTACTATTACCCTGTCTGTTATATGTATATACTTTTTCTTTTTCCTTTTTTGTATGCTTCAATGTATTATGTTTTTGTTGCTCTGTCCGCCTGTCACCTTTTTCTTACTGTCATATCTGTCTCAGGTTTGGCTCCTGTTTATTGGAGTCTTCGTACCGGCGAATAAAGTAATACATACATCAGAACATTGACTCTCTACATTATAAAAACGAGAAATTCATCAAACATGGAAAACATGTGTAATTGTCTTAGAGAAGAAGCGGTAAATGACATTTTCAGGGAGTGGCAGCAATGTTGAAAGCCCATAAAACTTCGGGTGTCTGGAGTGTCTTGACCTGCACTTCATGTACACCATACTCGCTCAGGACAGTAACGTAGTTCCAGGAAGTAAAATGCACAAGTGTCATGGCTGACGTGTTCAGGAAAATCTGGCAGCATCCATGGAATTCACGTGCGGTGCCCTATATCTGTTGAAAACACCGGATAGTTCCCCCAATACCGGTCAGTATACAAACCTATAATTATCACACTGAGGTAGCGGACAAGGGCCAATTTTCGACACCAACCATGTCCATGCTCTTCATTCGTGAATATCACTTGTACCCGCGTGAACTTGGCCAGGAATCCGCCCCCTGGTATCTCCTCCCATTCGTGGCAATTTCATTTCATTATACACCCTGAGCAGTATTGGGGAACTACCCAGTATTGCTCTCAAAATGGGCGGACAAAACAGATATAACCTCGGGTTTGGTGAGACCAATGCCTCCAGTTCAATAAGAGACAAAGCACATGGGTTGACACAATAACGAATGATAACTAGGAAGTCAACTTCCACAAATTCACAAATTTTCGACCCCAACCGGGGTCTTCCTCAGGCACTTAATAGTTAGAGCAAGCAGAGAAGAAACAACCAGAGAAGAAACTGGTTGGTCTAACTATTAAGTGTCTGAGGAAGACCGCGGTTGGGGTCGAAAATTTGTGAATTTTTGTGGAAGTTGACTTCCTAGCAACTAGTATCATTCAATACATCCAGTTCGGTATCAATTCCTTAAATCTGAACCCTACAGCCCTTGGGATGGCGGTGAATTTCCGACGAATTCCTTTGAAGTCCTGAGTGAAAATGTGTCAATCCTAACCATTTNGGGTTAAAGGGTTTTGCTTGACCACGGTATTATTCCTTTGGTGGTGGCACCTCGCTAGATCATGCCCAAGGTTGTTCTCTAACAAGTCTATAGGGACGTAATATTTGTTTATTGTCCTCATCAGAAGACTTTGAGATTGTAAAAATAAATCCGTTTTGACCGACTGTCATTGCGGGCGGAAATTTGTTCAATTTGTGTAGTTTGGTTACATAGATGTTCTCCCCTTTCCAACGAGGAAGACAAAAACTGACAAAGAAATACTTCCTGCGAATATCTTTAGCAATAAGAACAAATTTATCGTTGGTAACCTCATAGTATAATGGGGTGTGGACATATCTCCAGTATGGCGTGTCCCCGAACGGACGAATTCTGTGAGGGATTTTGTAGCTTTCATTCCTCCACCTAACGTAGCCTTGATTTTTATATTTGTGAAGACGTCTGTGCAGCAGTACGAGGTCCATTCTTTTAAAGTGTAGTCCATACCGGAAGCTAAGCTGTTGTTTTAATTGAGAAAGCTTCGTTATTTTTCCATTTTCCAAAACCGACGGTGATGTTTCATTTTCCCGACTCAATCGTAACCTAATTAACAAAATGTAATATTTACGGGTATGAAAGCAATACAACGACGTCAGAAAAGTTAGGCTTTCATCAACTCGACCCAATTGGGGGCCTATGTTATATGTATATGTATATAGAGCACGAAAAAAATACCTTTTATAGGGACAAAGAGTCATGGTTAACAAGATTCTTGTTTTCACTTTCTGTATCAAATGTATTACTACTAATGAGTCTCGACTTTTGCCGTTTTCATTGTAAAGAAAGTTCATACCGAAAGGTACATGTAGAGACCATCGTCTGCTGATAGTAATGGTAAGGTTAGTTAGGTACTTGACTTCAAACATGGGATACGTGTGAGGGTCGAAAGAGCATAAATAAAACGTCAGTTCAGTTAGTTTATTTCTTTGATTCGTTTGAGGCATATAATAAATCAGGTACGTTTTTTCTGTTGAAGATTTAATGAGAAGCTCGCGACTTGAGAAAAACGTCATCGTCCCGTCTTGGACATATTCACCGATGTTCTTCTTCTGAAATGTTACACAGTTCATGGTTGATCTGTCTGTTCTAATGCTTAAGTCCAGCGTACATAGGGCTTGCGACCGGAAGCAACTGAACCGAACAGTTGCTACAACAGGTCATTGCGGCAACGAGTGGCACAACCCAGTCTTCAATCTGGAGCGCCCGCACACATCGGACAGGCAATGGTACTAAGTACCACAAGGAAATCGTAGGTGTCTTCCGGTCGGACCACTCAGTGAGTCATGTGATAAACATTAAAAATGGCTGCGCCCTCGATAAGTTAGGTATGCGTGGTTTGGAACAAACAAAACAAGTGTAATTTTATCAAATCAAGAAACTGAACATTCCCTGGTTAATTCTCGTGGTTTGCCTAGTGGGCGCTGCCATTTTGTGATTCCTTCACGTGACCAGGTATGCTCCAGAAACGGTGAAATTCATTACCAGCACGCGAACAGCGGAAGCGACTGAAGACAACTTAGGCCTACAAGCACTAACCGTTGCCAACGAGTAGAACATGAGCTATGGAACTAGCACACCCGTGTAACGTCAATAAGTGTTCCCCGTATTTCTGTGTTTTTCTTAGTGTTTCCATCCTGACGGATTAAGCGGCAACTAACCCAGCAATAACCATTCTAGGCCTCGTCTATTGTTGCGGAACACTGAGCTACAGAAACACTCACAAATGTTACACTTGTC
>NMRB01004121.1:8934-19501 GCA_002633025.1 Notospermus geniculatus | reverse complement strand
AGTTGAGCCAAGGTAGTCATGTTTGGTATCAAACTAAAGGTAATGAAGTGTAGGTTTGAACTGACCTACTTCCATGACCTACTGACCTACTTAAAGACCAGTTGAGCCAAGGTTGTCATGTTTGGTATCGAACTAAAGGTAATGAAGTGTAGGAATGACCTAGTGACCTACTTAAAGGCTAGTTGGACCAACATAGTCATGTTTGGTATCAAACTAAAGGTAATGGGGTGTAGGTTTGAAGTGACATACTTCCAGTGACGTACTTAAAGACAGTTGAGCCAAGGTAGTCATGTTTGGTATCGAGCAAGGTAATGAGATGCAGGTTTGAACTTCCATTCAATGACTTGAGATCTTCGATATTTGCTTGCTTGCCATTAAAAGGTGAAATATTCGTACTTGTCTCACTTTTCCCCTGTCAACCTCTTCGAGCTGCCAAGTCATAGTCAGCTGAGCGCAAGGCCCATGGGCCTCTTGTTCTTAGTGTTTCCATCCTGACGGATTAAGCGGCAACTAACCCAGCAATAACCATTCTAGGCCTCGTCTATTGTTGCGGAACACTGAGCTACAGAAACACTCACAAATGTTACACTTGTCGCAGAGGCATTGCCGGTGCACGTACATCGTCCTGTTTGAGTATCTGATCAGTTGCTGCTGGTTCCGATGAGTCACCAACTGTTGCCGGTAACGCTGTTGCCGGTAGTTGCTTCCAGTCGCAAGGCCGATGTACGCCAGGCTTTAGACTCTCAGTACGATTGTCTGTTTCACCTAATGGGGCTATCCAGAATATACACGTAGTTCAACCTCTCGATAATAGGGGTCTCTACTGTACTATAAGTTCTACTATCCACTTCCTGTTCAGTGAGTTTCATTGTCTATGAGTTCTTTGTGAAATTTGACGTTGGCCTCTGACCTTGACCTTGACCTATGATCATCAGGGTTATTATATAATCGAAATTGGCATCCTAAATAACCAAAATATGGGTGTTATCAAACCTATGCTGCTACCACAGACAGAGACATTTCAAATTATCAAGTTTGACCTTGACCTGATGATCAAGGTCATTGCATAATTGAAATGGGCATGCTCAATAACCTAAGTGTAGGTGATATCATGTCTCTACCTCAAACACGGGCAGAGATATTGCAAATTATCAAGTTTGAAAATATCAAAATCTCATGATATCTCAGTCACCTGGACACATGAGGCTGAGAATTTTACCACAGTCCTGTCCTTGGATAAATAGGCATGAATTAAGGCTTGTTTCATGTTGATCAGTTGACAGAGTGGCAAGTTATCTCAAAATATCAAATTTCGTGATATCGAACGTCGATATCACCACGACCCAAACATCTCAGATAAAAAATAATCAGCCCATTTGATTTCTAGGGTATAAAAACCTAAGGGCAGAACTTTGGTCTATTGCTCTGGGTGTTAACTGGTTATAGGAGCCGATTTGTGGCATCAGATAAGAGTGTGATGGACAAAATATCAAGTCTGATACGATGATTGCGTCAATGATGGAGGCATCTGAGGTATAAAATGATTAGATCACTTTTTCTGCCTGGAAGTGACACTCCTCTGTTTGATAAGTCATTTTTAAGTTTCTGAACAGTCCACTTTCCATACTGTGCCATGTTGCAAAAGTGACACTTGGACTTATAGTACAGGAGAGCCACCTGGATGTTTAGTTTTCCCTGGATAGCCCCATTGATGAACGACGTGAAGTACAGTCCAGTACAGTAGGCATGTATGAAGGCATTCGGGGTGGGGGTCTTATTACCAGCAAAGTGGAATATATCGGGCGGTCAACAAGCGCATCGAACTTGGAATTCAGGCCCCATATTCATGAAACCCTGCTTAGCTTAGTTGGCTGCTAGTGGTGTACATTGGCCTGTACAAATCGGATGATTTAGTAACCAACTAAGCCTAGCAAGGTATCATGAATATGGGCCCAGATTTCTCAAAACAACTATCTATTATAATGCAATGAAATTTGTTACAATATCAGTTTGAGGTGCATTCTTTTACAGTGTAGTCCATACGGGAACCTAAATCGTTGTTTTACTTTAGAAAGCTTCATTATTTTCCCATTTTCCCAAACTGACGATGATATCCCATTTTCCCGACTTAAGATTAAAATGTTTGCATTGATACCTGTGGCAAATGAAATGGTCCATGGACCATGTGCTCACCGGGTTGGACATAATAGTGCAATGACAGAGGGAAGTACATATTAGTTATGAGCAATCTGGGTCACGTCATTCCAGGGTAGGACTTTGATAATTTTGGAGTTATGCCACCTGGTGGCCATATTGGATGTCCGATCAGGCCGAAACCTCACATGCAGATAAAGGTCATCTACAGGGGGCCACATAGCACCCTGGAGCGCTTTGGGTCAAGTCGTTTCTGAGTTATAGCACTTTGATGATTTTCGGGTTACGCCACCTGGCGGCCATATTGGAAGTCAAATCAGGCAGAAATTTGATGTGCAGGTAAATGTCATCTAGAGGGAGGTAAATTTTAGCACTCTGGATCAAGCCGTTCCTGAGTTATAGCACTTCAGTGATTTTCAGGTTACGCCATCTGGTGGCCATATTCGATGTCCAATCAGGCCGAATCTTGATATTCTTGAAGGTACCCCTCCAATACACGTTTATGCAAGATATGAAGTTGCTCGGTGAAATAATGACAAACTGTGGCAGGTTCGTTATTTTTGTAGAACTTTGACCTCTGTGACCTTGAAAAGTAGGTCAAATCAAAAACCCCTTATATATGTTATGTATCCTTATCAGATACACCTCTGATAAAAATTTGGAGGTGATCCAGTCATTAATTCAGGAGTTATTGCACTTTTTGTGTTTTTGGTTTCTGCCACCTGGTGGCCAAGCCAAGAATCGAATCGGACCGAAATTCGGTGTCATAGGTCCTCTGAAATAGGGGTATATATGTACCCAGTTTCAGATCAATAGCTCGAGCGGTTACGAATCGCAGTCGAATCGTACGGAAACTTGTTGTCATAAGTCAACTGACCTAGGGATATATATGTAGCAAGTTTCAGGTCAATAGCCCCAGCGGTTACGAAACGTGCCCTGCTAACGGAGAAAGACGGACGACGGACGCTGCACCACCGCGATAGCTCCCCCTGGTGAGCTAAAAATTCGGGTAAAATGCCACTATGTAATCCCATAAGATATGGGTGGATAAAAAATCCCGAAAAAATCCTTCAAAATGTTATGATTTGCGCAAAAATACTGTCAGCCAATTTTTGCTCAGTACAGTCCGTACTAACCGTACGTTGTAAAGTCATAAAACTAACACCAACCGAAGCTGTTGTACACAGCCCAGTAACTTGCACCACTATGCTTACTCATAAGATTACTTACCTCCAAGATCATTATCTTTGCCTCTTTTTCTGAAATCTCTATCATTTTTAAACCCTCTCTTCCTCGGGTAAAACTTTGAAAGGTTTTACTTGGAAAACACATGTGTTTTTTCCATGAATAAAGAAACACACGAGTCCCGGGTAAGCGGAGGGGGCAGTCGAAAACTGACGTTGTTTTGTGTGAAATCTTGAATAATCCTTGTTCATACCTTTCGTACCCCAGATTGCGATATCTCAAGTTTTCAACATATTTGATCCCGCTAAGTAGGAGGAGAAAGACATACATGTAGACATACATGGACTGACTGTCGTGCATTTTCGGTTGTCTGGTTTACATGTTGAGACGGGTTAGGAATCTTTATTATAATGTTCCCCAGATGCAGCTTGCATGCATGTGCATTGCACAGTGTATTTTGTATGTGTGGTATACGACGGGATGAACCGGTATTAGTTGCGATCTGCCATTTTGGATTTTGGGTGTCACATGACCCTCATGTGATGGAAATTTCTGGTTACCGCGATGTCTCGCGAGTTCTCACGATGATAGATTTTACCTACGGGGATTTTCCGGGTTTTCTCCGTCGTAGTTTCCCGGTGTTTTTACCTCTTTTTTTACTGGTTTGGGAACTGAATTCCGGTAAGTCTCAAGTTGATCTTGACCGGCCATCTACAGCCACGAAATTATTGCTTGTAATGGGTTGTAACCTTGTAGTTATAGTTATATGGGTGTCAGCATCCGGGTAGAAACTTCCTGGGGGTCGGTTCGGTCCCACGTGACCGGCCGGCCCTTGGGTATAAAAAGGGATGCTCGGCCCTTGGGACTCAGTCCTGCGAGCATCTCCGGGGACTCCTTTTACTAGGAGCTAACAAGAGACTCTTTGTTTTATAGTGGCTACCACGTGCGTGGGTAGAGTGTGCGGCCGCAGTCCTGTGTATTGTGCGTGTACACAACGTTGTTTGTAGCCTCCGAGTTGTCTGTCAGTGTTCGCCGCTAGTTAGTAGGTTCCTTTGTGAGTTCTCGAGAAACCTCCCAACCTCCTCACAAGTCCGTGTCAATGTATACCTTCACCTTTCCATGAAAGGAGATAAATCAGCTATTTTTGAAGATTCTCCAGATATGCCGGTGAAATATCAACGTTCTCTCCTTCCTTAGTAATATTTAAACCATTCAACGAAGTTGTTTCCACGAACCACACTCAATTCTACGAGTTTCGGAGTACTACATACTAATAATTTCTTCCTGTTGGATCACCAGTGCGAGCAACATCTCAAAACTGTGATAAAACACATTTATTCCCCAGCGCACCTGGTTCTTAATCCTACATACCACGATGAATTCGCCTGCTAAAAACAACAGGCCGTATTCAAAAAGGGTGATCATCGCGCGAATAAGACTTAGACGCGTGTAACTTCACTAAATGCACACATTTCCACCATGCATTTGACGAAGTTACACGCGTCTAAGTCTTAAACACTCATTTTGAATGCGGCCCGCATGTTGGCAATAGTTGACATTAAATAAGAAGTCACTTTCCAGAATACTTAGCAAATTTTTGACCCCAACCGGGGTCTTCGTCAGGCTCTGCCCCTTAACAATCTGAAACTCTAGAAAAGACTGAGCTGAATTCCAAATGTAGAGCTGAAGTATCCTGCACAAACAGGAAGTGTCAGAAATTAAGGAATGAAGAGAGTCCAAGCCCCATAAATTGGTTGCTCAACCTATCAGCTTGAAATTAAGGAATGAAAAGAGTCCAAGTCCCAGAAATTGGTTGCGCAACCTATCAGCTTAAAGTAGGTATGTAATATTTGTGCATGTAAAGCTTGATTAGACTGAAAGGAAAGGGGTTTATAAATTATAGTAAGGGTAATTTATAATAAGCAATCGTATGGAAAGATGAAAATAGAAACGGGTTTCTAAAGCCGCCCATACTCGGCACAATATTATTGCACAATATGGGGCCCAAATGGGTGGTCGTGTGCTTCTAGCATGATAGTTAGAAGAAAGATTGACAATAATATTGCCCATTGTGATCCTCATATTGTGCAGTAATATTGATCGTCTATGGGCATCTTAAGGAGAAAGTCATCACGTCTTTCTTCCAAGATTCGAACCCACGGACCCTACGCATAAGGCATCAATCGCCAGCACTAAAGGGCAGCACGTCTTAAACCACTAGGCCCATGTTAAAGGAGGCGCCCAACAGTACCCTGCGAGTAACCCAAACAATCTCCGAACCCAAACAGTTTTATGTTATGCAAGGTGTCACATAAAGGAGATACAAATAATAGATATGAAAATAGCAACGGGTTTCTAAGGTGAAAGTCATCACGTCTTTCTTCCAGATTCGAACCCACGGACCCTAAAACGTATGAAAAGATGATAACATATTTGACGTGTAAAAATGAAATGGTGAGCAAGATAACAAGAACCAAAGAGACTGCCAAAGACACAATAAAGAACGACGTCCGGATAAGATGAAAAGATAGAAAGGAAGGCTAGGTGAACGGCAAATACAAATCACTCTCCAATGAAAAGAATAGGGAGAGGGAAAAGGAACAAACGCCTAGACCAGAAAGGGAATGACAGCTCCCGCGTGGAACGCTGCCGGAGGATCACATTTTCCGGTGCAAGCGCACTGGATAACTACAAAAGTGATTTCGGGCGGCGACGCGGTGGTGAGCGCGCGTCATTTTTTGCCGAGCGTCTTTGGTGTGACCGTTTTGTTGAAAATCCATTGAACTTATTTTCCCGGCGTTGAACGTGCGTCGTTTATCGCCGCCGCGCCGGCGGTGCGGTTATGGTGTGAACAGCCAAAAAATTGGGATGTGGCTGGCATTAAAAGCTCCTTAGGCTAAGGATCCATTCACGCGATATTCGCGCGGCAGACGCTCGAAAGCATTGTTTGTTTTCGGCGCGTTGGTCGTAGACAAAGGATGCGACATCGCGCGGCACGAAAATCCCGTTAAGGATTCTTAAGGCCCGTTTCCACAGAAGCGGTAGCGTGAGCGTTTTGACGCTTTGCCCATTGTTTGGAAGCAGAGCGGGCCTTTAAGGCGCGTTTCCACATGTGCGTACTACGTTGCGTGATGCGTTAAATCTTTTGTTATTTTCCGCCGCTCTGCTTCTAAATAACGCGTGCGATAGGGCAACGCGCGCGATTTATGCTTTGAAAGCCTTTGTTTGCAGTGCGGCGGTAAATAACAAAGCCTTTGCCACGCGAATATACGCACCGCGTTCGGTGTATCTCGAGGCTAAAGGCCTGAACACACTGACGCGATTTCCACCACGATTGCATGAGTGATGCGACAAATTCCTTTGTTTGATCCTATGAATACAATAGTTTTGTCGCGTCGTTCGTGAAAATACATGATAAATCGCGTCAGTGTGTTCAGGCCTTAAGGCTAGGGATACACTGAACGCGATTTACCCATCGCGCGCGATTTTCGCACGAGTCCCTTTTGTTTCGGAGGCATTGCGGCATGAAAAAACAAAAAACAACGCGCGCGATGGGAAAATCGCGTTCAGTGTCTCCCTAGCCAAAAACGTCAAAACGCAGCGTAAAACGCGCATGTGGAAACGGGCCTTTAAGGATAATCCTTCGATGGTTTAACAATACACATCATGGACTACCATGTGTCTGTACTACCTCATACTTCGTACGCACAAACCCATGCAGAACTTCGCCAGAATTCCTGTTTCTCTCGCACCTCGAGTTGCGGCGCACTAATCAGAACACTCGTTAGCCAACCTCGCTGCCAGGTTGGCACCAAGCCAGTCAAACCGACCGCTGTATATTTTGTGGTTCGAAAGTATCAGGAACGAGGATGGTTAGCCATTCTATCTATTGCGATTTACCCACCACTCTCATGAACTATGCTGTTGAACAAAAATACCGTCAATTTTCTAAAACCAGAGAAGGTGGGTGTACAGAAAAACTGACGTGGTATTTAGAAACGTTCAGGTTTATTGCAAGTTAAAGCTGAACTTAATAGATAAAAACAGCCTATACGGTGTTTTAAAAAAAGACAGCCACGCCACGCCACTGCGCGGCTTTCGTTGGAAATACAAACAACCATCCGCCATGTTTCGAACAGCCACCGAATATCAATGGCTACACCAAACCTATCCAGGGGGCGCTCAAAAAGTTTCGGACTTTCGAAGCGTCAACATCTCCGAACATCCCAGAATGGAGGCCGCGACAGTGAGTACAAAACGTGCAAGCATAGGCACACACTGATCTTGGGCCGTGAAAACGATTATACAAATCCCTAGACGCTGTGAATAAACAAGAATATCACATACATCCAAGTTTATCCACTAACTTTAGTATCCATGAGAATGACGGAATGATAAAAAGCGGGACAAAATGCGGCAACCCTTCCAGCCATGAATCGATACCACCATCCTCAGTGTGGCTATTCAAATCTTGGGATACGCTGGGGAAGAAGTTCCGGTACGTCACACACGAGCAGACGACGCATCAGAAAATCGTCGCTTACTCCTTCAGTTCAAAATGTTATGAACTTTAATAACCTCATATAACAATGTCGAGTTATGCCCCTTTCATTATGATTGCCTTTATCGCGAAATTATTGCGTATTCGAGTCTATTTCACACAAAATACACGCATAACACCATGTTCACATGCATTTTGCCATTTTGCAAGGGTTCGCCGTGGATCAGGGACGGATTCCTTCAGCCTGGCATCAACACGGTAAATTCACATTATTTTTCAATCATTTCCATGCGTCGAAGTATGTCCAGTGTGGAGAAATATCAAGAAATGTACCCAGCTGGAGTACGCTGGGGCAGACCANTGCTCCATGAGAGTCGAATGGTCATATATTGGTAAAAGTGTGTGATTATCCTTCACTCAACACGTACTTGTAGGTCCTAAAGTGTAGGCCTTACACTTCACAGAAAATCAAGGGCCTAATCATTTTTCTAAAGTAGTGATCGAATTTGATGTGAAGTTGAGTTGAATATTTCCACTTGGTTGGTAGCTTAAGTGTCGAACCTTAATCAACTTTGCCAAATTCATTGAGGGAATTTTCAGTGGGCATGAAATTGTTTGGTCTCTGGCGTGACATTTTGACTGTTGGGGTTAAATTGCCTAAGTCTGAAGCAGATGGGCCGTGGTGAAGTGAAGGGGTGGGATAAGACGCTCGAGACAAAACAAATCAGGCCCATTTGGCTCAAATTGGATGACACTTACAGATTTGAACCACAAGCAGAACAGATACCCCTGCGCAACAGGCGACACAAATTTGACATGTTTAGCAAACTGGATCGCGGATTCAAAGGACAAAACTACATATTTTAAATCTGACACCCGTCCGAAACATTTTCTTTTCTAATTGGTNCTTAAATTCTTTACTTAAATATGTCATGATTATCCCTAACCTTCGACTATTAACTGAAGTGGCCATTTTATGGACAATAAAACGTATTTCCTATTGCAAATGAATACGAAGAATCCACTTCTAATGGCACTTAAAGTGCTAATTAGAGGTTTTTTGTGAAATTACTGTCTAGGATTTTTCTCTACGGCGTCACTGAGTGTAAGCACTACCTAATCAGATGACGAATATTCATTTGTATCATGTTTTCATAACAGCGATATATGGAGAGAACCATCACAGCCAAGCCACACTCTGCAATATGGGATTATGCTCAATATTTAAGTGAACAAAATCTAGACATTAAGGCATAACATGACAATTATCAACTAAAAGTGTCTACAAATCCAAACAGGTGTCATTTTTTGTGAATAAATGTTTAATCTGCGAAAATTTCAATCCAAGCACCCACTTTGACGCTCTTCAGAAACGTATTGTGTCCTCTTATGACGTCAAAAAAACATAAAACACCCCCTGATTTAATACACTTAAGAACTTAACTTGTCTAAGACGATGCGTCGGTCTGACACTTTTGAACAAAGCCAAACCTTATCAAATACATGATCGGTTTTTTGCCTCAGATGACACCTTAAGAAAATAACGCCAAAGCCTTGGTGTTCCTGGCAAAAAGCTAACTCAACAGGCAGACATCACAGTGAGAGGTTGTTTTTAGCGCTCTTACACTAACGTCACACCACAGAATCTTACGTGAAAATACCGAACGTTGGTTACTAATCCTGCATTGGATTAAATTAATTTGAGCATGAAAAGGGGTCAGCAAATTTTAACTGCACCTGCAATCGTATTGGACCTTGACTGATCGACGTACATGTAGGCCTACTAAGTAGCCAATTCAATATGAGTGTGCCTTTCTCAGGCTGTTGACTTTTTTCGGCATTTTGGTTTTTGAATGCGAAAACAGCATGCGTATTCCTAAGTTCTCAACACACACCTGGGTATGGCATGTATTGTGTTGCAATATTCAATAATTTTATTTTTCATGCAATGTTTCATTCATCATTCAATGTTCACATTTTTCATTCAATGTTTGCAAATTCTTTATGCAATGTTGCGAATTCATCGTTCGATGTTTTGAATTACACATTCGATGTTGCCGCATTATGCATTCAAAGTTGTAACAATTTGTCATTCGATGTGTGCTAAATATTTTTCATTCAAAAACGGAATTATGGGTAAAGGACGAAACGAGGTCACCGGTTGGTTCAGTATGTGCTATGTATAGATTGTGGAACGTGCATAGCTGTCAGTAGTAAAGTGTGAGTGTGTCGAGAGATTTGTAGGCCTATTTGATTTTTCCATCAGGAAGGAAGCCAAAGCATTATTGGCCCTCTTAAGTATGGAAAAGGCCATATCCAGCTAGCTGAAATGTGATTCACTAGCATCATAGGCTAACATTTGGCATCAGTCACGTAATTTTTCCAAATTTCGAGGCAACTTGGCATAATTACCCCTAAGTGATGGCCTTATTGTGAAGTAGCCTTACCCTTGATATGCAATCTGCTGATGCCAAGGGCTCAGATATTTCTGCCCCGCTGTTTCTTGGATGCTGTCCAGATGAAAAACTATAGAAAACTATAAAAACAACCATCAACTATCAGGCGAACTCACTGACTTGTAGGCATTTTAGGCCTTGAGTTTTATCTGGCAGTGGTAAGTCGTTGCACAGGTTCTCCACTCTAGCAATGACATGGGCCTAAGTCAAGTCAGGATCCCATCTTGGTTGCCAAGAAGGGCCAGGGGATTCATCGCGGGGTGGGGGTGGG
>NMRB01004120.1:2342-44641 GCA_002633025.1 Notospermus geniculatus | reverse complement strand
GCAATAGCAAAATTGCCTTGGAACGTAAAGATTAGACAAACGTGACTGTACTCTATGCTGAATGGATCGTGTGTCCAAGATAATAAAGACTTCGTGCACGTCGTTTCTTTGGCTTCTTCCAAGAAATGTCATCAAAGGATGACATTTTACTATCTCTGGTGATAGCCAAAAGTACAAGCTGATTACTTCAGGCCAGGGTCGAAGATCAAGGGAATACCCAGACAAACAAAAGGATAACTACTTGTAGTTCACTCGCTGATGGACCATGAATTAGTACATTTTGCCGTACGGGTGATTGGTGATGTTATTTTCCAGCCAAGGCAAAATTTCAATAGTAACGGAGTAAGAAATAAAAGTGGAAAATAATTAGGAAATATTGGAATTTTGCGCGAATTTTTCCATTTCCCAAATTGGGAGAAAATTTTTTCCCATTTTGAGAAATATCGCCCGAAACGTCAGACAAAATGTCATGTCATTTCTCAAAACTGGAAAATAAATTTTCTCCCAATTTGAGAAATTGAGAAATTCGTGCAAAATTCCAAAATTTCCCACTTCTTATATTCCACTTTTATTTCTTACTCCCTTTAAGTACGACGCAGATGGAAAAAAGTCGACTGCATCAGATTCTTGGCATCCATTAATAACACCAACTTTATACTTGACCTGAGGGAACGGCGATTACTCCGAAATCATCATTTTTTAAGAAAGTTATCGTCGCCTAACTCTGCCAGAAACAACCAAAAAAATACGTAAGGGATACATTTAATTATCTTTTGGTACCAGTAACAATAAATATGACATTTAAGCACAGGATGTTTACTCAGAGAAACCAGCATGGAAAGTGATCATTTCAAAACACCATTTTCATAGAAAACCAGTGGACAAAGTAACGGCTGACCTTGCTGCTTCCCCTGAAGACATATACGAACATACTTTGGATTGCTTTAATACCATACGCACAGCAAAACAAATCCCAATTGAAATGTCAAGCTCCTTTGGGTAAATGTATTATCAGAATACCCTGGAGGATCACCAACAATATCAAATTAATGTCTATTCGAAATGCCCGGCTTCTTCGTGTTTATATTTTAGACTATCAGAACGTTTATGTCATGTAGGTCTATGTAAGTAGTGCAACGATATGCACTGTCTCCTCTAAGGTTGTGGGTTCGATTCATGGTCAAGACTTTTTGTTTATTTGGTAGACAGGAAAACGTGCAGGGAGTGGCCAGGCTTCCTCCCAAGCTTTAGTTTCCTCCTTCATTACATAATACATGTAGTGAGTTTTCGCAAACCTGACGAAATACGAAGTACGAAATACGAAATTCCACTTCATTTCCATGACGTAATGTATTTCAGGAGATGGTTGGTACCACAAATATCGCCTGCTGCATGAGCGTCTTAAGCGTATGACGCAAGACCGATAGAGTTTAATATACGGTGTATGTTAAACTTTGAAATTTATCTTTCACTTCCACTTCGTAGCTACGAAATGGAAATTTAAAGATCAAGATGCACCATAACTCTCTCAGTCTTACTCATATGCTAAAAGACGCAATGGCAACAGGACATATTGCGGTATCACCCATCTCCAGAAAAACATTAGGTCCCGGAAATGAAGTTGAATTTCGCATTTCGTACTTCGTGTTTCGTCAGATTTGCGAAAACTCACTAATATCACCCTTCTCTGCCTCTGCATGTCTAATGCTGCATTCGCCACTTATCTCTAACTTTTCAAATCTTTTTAATTCATATTCATATCAGTATTTCATTTCTCGTCCAGACTTTTTGCATTGTTCCACTCCCATAACAATAAATCTGTTCCATTTTTTTGCAAACTGACATAATCGTACCGTGTTATTTATCGCTGTCAGCTGAAATCGTAAGTAAAATTCATCCACTAGCCATTTTGAAACACCATTACACTTGTACTATAAGGTTTCTTGATACCCATTTCAGCAATGCTTTTCCAATTAAGGGAATTAGGCAATTGAATTCTGGACAGCCTATAAATCAGATAACCATTCAGTGATCTTTTCTCAAGCATTTTGGACGACATTCTTCTCTTAAAATATCATTCTTCTCGGAATCCATAGAAAATCTGCGTACTGATAGAATGACATAATCCGCTACGGTCTGAAGATGAATTGATTGGAATTTAAAATCAAATGTCTTAATGGATTTCTCAAGAAACTAGGCTACCCTCGGGAGTGTTCTTACAGGAAAAGAGGCGATGACGACGGCATGTTCCTGATGACTGCAGAAATGCTAAATGCAAGATTTTCTATCAAATTATGCTTAATCTTTACCAAAAGATGCGATTTGCTACCTTCACAGCAGGTTTCCACCTCGTACATGCATGCGAGATTTTTAAATAACAGCACCGTCTACCGACAGCAGATGACCATGGGATGGACAGCGATAGGTGCATAAGAACAGCAAACGTCTGTGCCTAGTATAGGCCTAGCTGATTTCCTGCGTAATAAATTGACACCGACCGCGAACCAAGTGCAATACGTCATTATTTTATCAGCAAAAACGGCAGCACTTTTGAATGCACGGTGCAAATTTGCATTTTATAGGAAGTGTTGACTTCGAGCTGTAATCTCAAATCAGTCCACAGGCTCTGACAGGCTGCTAGCTCGAGCACCAACAGTAATTAATCAAATGGTTTATCACCATTTTAATTTGTAACGCACTGATTAACAGAAAATGTAACAGAAAGTCACAATTTCCTTGATGAACTTCTATCAGCGAAGGAATCACCATTTTGCCAACAACACGTCTTGTTTCCACAGAACACAAAAGAAAGAAGTGCTGTTCGCGTGACCAGACGACGAAGTGGCAACAACTCTTGTGCTGTATCCAAGCAGGAGAGAGACCCAGTGGAGATCAATACAGCTAAAATCTACTAAGATCTTGAGTGTTTAATGGCATGGGCAAGTGACCGAAAGGAGAAATTTCACATTCCTGATAAACAAAATGTTAAATTTCTTTTGGTCTGGTTTCATATCAATACGTTTTGCAATACTGGACAAGGATTGGTTAGGGACGTAGTGTAATAGGACGTACCGAAATATCTACTGAAGCTGGCTTCACCTCATGCAGGAGAGTGAAGGCCAAGCATCACCGACACCAGAGAGGCCAATGCTGGTAGACCACCCCCGCCGCTGAACATCGAGGCATGATTCCCTTGGACAGCCTGAACTCTGATTTCATTGGAACTGTAGATGCCGGGGTATGAATCAGTAACACTAGACGCTGAGTACAACCGTCACTTTACTCAGTATTTGTGATATCATATTTCAAATCGATGTTGCCCTCATGTAATACAGTATCTTTTCACATCGCCTCCAAGAAGCAATCTCAGGTCATCGACAGCAACACTTCAACATCTCCAACGCTGCCCCGCCAGACTTGGTATCATTCGTGGACAATATCAGAGTCCTTCATTACCTTTGAAGTGTTTACCAACGGCCAGTTGTTGGCTTCATTTGCACGATTAAAAGCTTGCCGAGCAATATGACGATGTCATGTTTCGTAACATTGGCCATTTCGATCAGCAACCACAAACATATAAGTGCATTTTTCTTTTGATGGTCACATTTTATTTCGTCGGTCAGTTACAGCCCTAGATGGATCCTTTGGAAGACCAAACAGAAAACCCCTATCAATATGAACGAGATGTTGTCTAGAGTACAATGGATGTGGACTGGTCATACTGTCTATGGCGCCGAAAATGTCGCACTCGGACATGGATTTCTAGAAGTTAGCGTGAAATGTTTGTGACCGACCTGATCACTTGTTTGACCACTTGTCACAAGAAAAGCTGAACACAGTGCAACCTTCTCCGGGGCAATTACAAACTTAATTTCAGCCTGGTCTCGGAAAATAGCAAGCAAATCTACCGTGTCGACGAGTAAAAAGACCACGCCGTTTCCGAAAAAAGCTTCAAAGAACTTGAGGAAAACCTTTCTGACAGTGTTTGATTGCCAGCTGAAGTCAAATAACTGTGGAGATGAGCTGAAGGTGAAAACTTGCCTGGGAACCAGTATCGATCCTAGCATACCATGAATACCATCACCAATCACAGTCGTCAAAGCGGGCGCTCAGACACTCGAGATAGGCAAGTAGGGTAATACGAGTATCTCCAGTTAATCGTTCTTACGACTTCAATATTGACCTGTCTACTTAATGACAATGACGGCTTGGAAGCAATAACGGGGCTTAAAGCTTTATTTTAAGATAGAGTAAGGTGGTGGAACATCACGCAGTGGTGAAGACGTCGTGTAAGGAAACTGACAGTAACACTCAGCTTCTTTGAAGACATGGAGAAATGGAGCTCCACCACTTTTCTTGCAAGTCACGGTGTCTTTTGCAGACTGACGTTAAAGCAAGAGGAACTGGGATAAGCACGTGCACTAATGTCTTGATAAAAATACATCCACGGTCTCGGACGTGACATTCTTTCACTTATTCAGTGCTGTTTCTGCCAATTTGGGAATCACAGAAAAATGTAATACCCTGCATCATGTCAGGCTCTAGTCCTTCTATGCCCCTGGTATGAACTAAGTTCGTTGTGATTCATAATTAGCAAACAGTGCACTAATTACGAATCACAACGAACTAAAATTCATACCAGGGGCACAGAAGGACACGAGCCTGACATGATGCAGGGTACTTAATGGTCCTTTTGTGCCATGAGTTGCAGAGACCGCACTGAACAAGTAAAAAAATATCACGAATTTGACCGTGGACTTGCCAACATGATGTCTTCCTTACTGATCAGCTGACGTTCGTGGGATGGGATGGGATGTCAGGCGCGGATCCAGAGGGGGGCCAAAGGGGGCCGCGGCCCCCCTATTTTTGGAACACCAACAAAAAATGGGTCACTAACTCCGAAAAAATGAGCAAATAGATGACGCAATCATGCCCCCAGATGCTTGGAAATCGTATCTAAGTGCATCTGGAATTCAGAATTTTCTGGGGGGGGGCCCCAGACCCCCCCCCCGTTCTGACTCCGCGCCTTGCGACTCTACTCCGTCAGCCTGTGGCTGATGGTGACCGGCCCCCCGTATTCCAAAATCCTGGATCCGCCCCTGGATGTCGTCCATGGTGGACCAAAATGTCACCTACAGTACAATACGTCACCCAGGATGGCATAGAACCATTCAGCGATATTGGAAGCAAGGAGACACCTTTGTTTGACACGCTTCAACTGAAACATGACACAGAAACGAGAAGGTAAGATTAAAATTCAGTGGAACCCTTCCTCGTCTACACGTCTTGCCACAACAACAACAACAACAGCTGATAAGAAAACTGAAATGCTTTACGAATCAAACCAGACAAACTACAACAGTTAATATTAAAGATAATATATCATGACTTCATTGTTTACATTGTGTACATTCAATGTTTGTAAACATGGATGTTTAGCCTACATTATGTTATTTTGGACTTTGGGGAGGGGCCATTAGCAACAAAATTCAATACTTTCGGTATCAAAAAAATTCTAGAGGGGCTGTCGCCACCAAATTACATGTACTCAAGAAAGACTGGACACAAACAAACAAAATGTAAATAAACAATGATTTTCGTGGCCCGCGAGAACACCTGTGATACATTGGCCCGTATTTTAGAATGTTCCTCAACGTAAAGGAGTTCCTCAAGGCTATTGTTCTTCAGTGTTGAGAACAATAGCCTTGAGGAACTCCTTAACGTTGAGAAGCATTCTAAAATACGGGCCACAGTCTTTAAAGCACATTCGGTAAGAAAATGCGGCAGTAATCAGATCAACAGTTCAAACTTCGGCAAGGAAGGAAGGATTGGATAATTGAGCGGGTGTGGTAACTACAGCTTTTTCATATAGGCATCTGTACGATCGATTCTTTCAATTCGACACGAAGTTCTGAAACTTCTGACCTTTTGGGACCCTAAATCAACACTCCCACACTAAAAATAGCATTGATGTATCGACTTGTTCTCCACAGCTGAGAATTTCAAAGGAATGTTTCATCGGCAGCGCTTCAAAACAATCATAGGTTCCATGGTGCCTGCAAAAGGCTCTAATCATAAGTTACAACCTATCACTTAGCAGTGCTTAGGTGCAAAAACCTGGCTATTAACTTAGATAATGTGAGGAGGGAATAATTAGAATAGGGAAAGATCGAGAGATGTGGAACGAAATGGTCCATGGAGCATGTGCTCACCTGGGTGAATGTACCCGAACAAATGACAAAATGTTAAATTGAAATGTTCCAGGGCAACCCTTGTATTGGTTCCAGGTAAATATGATAATGGTCAAAATTTGGCATACACTGCATGTAGAAGGTATCTACAAACCTGGTTAAAACAGTCTACAATCTAGTGGCTATTGTATGGGTGGCCAAGCCAAGAATAGAATCAGACCGAAACTTGGTGTCATATCATCTGACATAGGGGTATATATGCACCAAGTTTCAAGTCAACAGTCCCAGCGGTTACAAAACGTGCCACCAAATGGCAAAACTTTGAACTTTGACCTCTGTGACCTTGAGAAGTAGGTCAAATCAAAAACTTGTTAGATATGTCATGTGTCCTCATGCACCTATGATAAAAATTTGGAGATGATCCAGTCATTTGTTCAGGAGTAACTGCACTATTCGTGTTCGCTTTTCGCCACCTAGTGGCCAAGCCAAGAATCGAATCGGACCGAAACTTGGTGTCATACGTCATCTGACCTAAGGGTAGATGTACCGAGTTTCAGGTCAATAGCCCCAGCGGTTACGAAACGCGCCACCATAAAATGGCAAAATTTTGAACTTCGACCTCTGTGACCTTGAAAAGTAGGTCAAATCAAAAACCCATTACACATTCCATGATGTATCCTTAAGGCTGATGATGCTTATAACATTGAATGAACAATTTTCCAGTTTACTTAGTGATGAGCAACACAAAATAAACTGAGTAAATATATACATGTATTTGGAACTCCCCAACAGCAACACTTCGTGCGATGATAAGTGTGCAATGTAATTTTAGTAGGCCTACAGAAGCGACCCTTTTTTGGCACTAGTCATGGCACTACATTGGACGCTGCTGTGCATCTGAAAATCCCTGCCAGACGCCGGATTGGTTCAGAGAAGTGAGATCCACGTAATTTGTCCCGAACCAGAAGGGTCATTCCGGTACATTACGATTTCATTCCCATTCAACAACGATTCGAACCCAACAAAATGCTGAGTACCCCCATATGTTCCAAACGTCTCCTAAAAATGTTTTTACTATGCCACCTATAGGCTAATTGCCTGAATTCCTAAACCAATATTCCGTCAGTCAGTGGGAAGAATGCTTCGAAATTGTATTTAATTCTTTTCTAAGTTGTTTCGCCACCTTTCTACTGCAAATACCAATCGGGGAAAGATAAAAGATGAATCCCAAACTGACCAATTCATCTCTCATTACGCAGATTACATTGGCAGCAAACATCGGAACATTTAATTGAACCAGGGTTCCTCTTAGTGTGTTCTTGACTTTAGAAACCCCACATCCTGTAATCCTTGTTAGGCCAAGACACGAGCAGCCATTGATGTTGGCCAACCACTTGTGCTTTGCTGAAAGTCATTTCCATTCAAGGGGCGTTTTCCTTTACCGACAAAATCGCCAGTTCCGTGACGAAGTCCTTGGTTATTATCGGCAGGATGGACCAAAAAGGTCGCTAAGTACCACTCATCGACAATCATCAGAATTTTCAAGGCCTCAGGAAATTGTCCACCACAAGTTCATCAAGAGCCCCGGGTCAAGAACAAACCAGAAANTACAAGTATTCACTACTCAACGGTACTGGTTGATTTTGAGGTCATTGAGTGGTTTTCATGCAATCGTGTCCCAATTGAGTGTGGAAGAAGAAAGAAATAAAAATTTCCTGCCTACCCAGTGATATCAAGATGGTCCCTACATTGATATATAATTACCCGATGCCTTCATAATCTGTATTATCATTTTAGCTTTTTTTAACTATTTGAGAGCTGATTGGCTGGAATACTCATGGCTTATTAGTGTATTCACAGCTCACGTGCGCATTGTCTCATAAACTTTCCCCAATATTGAAAACTATATCCATGTACCCTATTTTAAAGTGGCTTTGAGGCCTCACATAGTTTCTTCACAGAAGGTACCGGTAACGGTTGCGAGTGACATGTACAGAACGTACTGGTATATGATAAAATGTACCCGGTACTTAATAACTGCACAGAGAATTTCTGCAGCGATGACTTCCATATTTGTGGCCCGGCACAGCAAAATGAGTCGGAATGCGCACAGAAGTAAACCCAACATGTCCAAGGTGACACCAACGGTTCGATGATTTCAGGATTGTCTGCCCATTGCGAAATTTGACTTTGTCGATTTCTGTAGTTGTCTGGTTCAACTTCGGTCTTCTTCTGTGCGACTTCCGACTCATTTTGTTGTGCCGGGTCACATTTGGTATTGGAGACCTTGAAATAATGGCCTCGATGAGTAGAACATAGTGATATAAATATTTTGAGTCAAATCATGCAAATAAAGAAGCAGTGAAAAACATGCCTTAAGATTCCTTCTGGGGCTTTCAGCGGAATTTTTGAACGCTGATATCATTAGATAGCCAGGAAAATTTGCTACTATATACAACAGGAACAATTTTCTGTACCCCATTGGTTTGGAGATATTCAAGAAAAACTGTAGTCCATTTACTTTTTTCCATGAGCGTACATTGTAGGATAATACAGCTCTGGAAAAAATTATTAGACCACCTCTGGTCGACTCGCTCATTCTCTCCATTAAAATAGGTCCCACAAAATCTGTAATCATTCTGCATGTACTGATTTATTGTGTTGGTTAATTTGCTTAAGCTTCACCAAGACGATATCAAATATAGAAATTGATTTCCCATCATGAGCTAAAAATGGAGCTGTTGGAAGCACACATTTACTGTGTAGACAGTCCACTTTACATCGCTTCTGATCAAACCTAAATTCTTCGAGCAACTTTATACAGATTATATGCTTATAATTACGACTGAAGTCCTGTTTTCGCAAGGTGATCAGTGTACTTGAATACAGGGTGGCACAAAAGGGGAATAAACTTTTTGTGGGACCTATTTATGGGAAATGAGAGGAAATAAGAGAAAGGTGGTCTAATAATTTTTTCCAGACCTGTAGTTGCCTTGAACTCCAGTCACTTACTTATTGGGAGGTATTCCAGCATCGAATACTGAAAGTTCATACTCCTTGGAGAGTACACCAGTTGTGATGAAACAAACCATGATTAGGCTGCACACCACCGCCAATCCAGCATATCGTTTCCTAGAAAAGAATTATGAATTGATATTTTGGAACATGTGGAACATGAAGCACTCACTTGTTTGGTGGTATTCCAACCGCGTTTGTTGAAAGTTCAAAACTGGATGAGATGATCCCTGTTGAAATGAAGCAAGTCATGATGAGAGCGCCGACTACTGCCAAGCCTGCGTAGTGTTTCCTAAAAAACACAACACTGAAGCATGCACATAAAGGAAAGGAAATGGAACTATCTCAGTACCGGTACAGTCAAACCTTGTTACAACGTACCTCCCGGGACATAACGAATCTGTACGTTGTAACGGTAGTTTGTTGTAACCATTTCCAATAAAATGGCCGCCAACTTCAAGGCAGACACTCCCTTTCGAAAGTGAGAGACAATTTTGGCCTTCACGGACAGCACGGTTTGCTTCCGTTCACCAGACATGTTTTCTGACCATGTGCTAATCGTCTATTCTTGCGTTTAAAAAACAAACTGCATGTTAACATAGTTAATTGATACTGATTCTGTGACCACATGCTCTGATTTGGTCCAATCTGGTGTTCTTATGAACCCGTAAGAACTCACCAGGTCAGCTATTAATGAAATGGTCCATGGACCATGTGCTCACTGGGTTGGACATAATAGTCTAATGATAGAGGGAGGTACATATCAGTTATGAGGAATCTGGGTCAAGTTATTCCCAGGTAGGACTTTGATGATTTTTGGGTTATGCCACCTGGCGGCCATATTGGATGTCCGATCGGGCTGGAACTTCACGTGCACATAAAGGTCATCTGCAGGGGGCCACATAGCACATTGGAGCGCTTTGGGCCAAATCGTTCCTGAGTTACAGCACTTTGATGATTTTCGGGTTACGCCACCTGGCGGCCATATTGGATGTCCGATCAGGCCGAAACTTCACATGGACATAAAGGTCATCTGCAGGGGGCCACATAGNGCTCGGTGAAATAATGACAAACTGTGGCAGGTTCGTCACTTTTGTCGAACTTTGACCTCTGTGACCTTGAAAAGTAGGTCAAATCAAAAACCCGTTATATATGTTATGTATCCTTATTAGCTACACCTATGATAAAAATTTGGAGATGATCTAGTCATTAGTAAGTTCAGGAGTTATTGCACTTTTTGTGTTTTTGGTTTCCGCCACCTGGTGGCCAAACTGAGAGTCGAATCGGACCGAAACTTGGTGTCGTGGGTCGTCTGACCTAGGGGTATATATGTACCAAGTTTCAGATTAATAGCTCCAGCGGTTACGAAACGTGCCCTGCTAACGGACAACGACGGACGACGACGGACGCTGCACCATTGTAATAGCTCACCCCAGTGAGCTAAAAATTACAAACCTGAACCGACTAAAAAGAGTAAGCTGAAACGACACCCTTTAAAACTTACTTATATATGATGTACACAATCGGAGGTGTTATTATGAAGAACTGCATGTCATTTGCCAGGTACCAGCCCCATGCCATGCACTGAAAAAGAGAGTTTCACATATAAAAAATATGACCGAGTTCAAGTATAGTACTCACTTGCACAGAATATAGGCCTACAGGGTGACAGGAGAGAAAAGAAAATGAAATGGTCCATGGACCATGTGCTCACCCGTTTGAACATAATAGTGTACCGGTAATGACAGAGACCAAGGTACAAAAGGCACAAAATTGACACACAAAATGATAATAAACAAGAAGTCAATCTCCAGAATTCACGAATTTTCGACCCCAACCGGGGTCTTTTTCAAGTGGAACTTTACAATCTGAAACTAGACTGAGCTGAAACCCGAATGTAGAACTACATAAATCTGTGTAGACAGGACAAACAAGCAATTAAGGAAAGAATAGCGACCAAGCCCCACGGGTGGCCGCTGGACAATTAAGAAGAAGCTATTTTAGCTGAAAGAAAAGGTTGAATAACTGCAGGGTTGCTCAGCCTGACCAAAAGCAGAGTGTAGGTAACTGGCGCAGAGCTTCATTTGGCTGAAAGAAAGTTTATAAATTAATAAGACATGTGTAATACATAACAAGCACAAAGCGAAAAGATGCACAAAGGTNTTTTTTCCTACAAATCTGGAAGTTGACTTCCTTTATATTCCTTTACTTTGTGTTGACCTTTGTGCATCTTTTCGCTTTGTGCTTGTTATGTATTACACATGTCTTATTAATTTATAAACTTTCTTTCAGCCAAATGAAGCTCTGCGCCAGTTACCTGCACTCTGCTTTTGGTCAGGCTGAGCAACCCTGCAGTTATTCAACCTTTTCTTTCAGCTAAAATAGCTTCTTCTTAATTGTCCAGCGGCCACCCGTGGGGCTTCTTTCCTTAATTGCTTGTTTGTCCTGTCTACACAGATTTATGTAGTTCTACATTCAGGTTTCAGCTCAGTCTTTTCTAGAGTTTCAGATTGTAAAGTTCCACTTGAAAAAGACCCCGGTTGGGGTCGAAAATTCGTGAATTCTGGAGATTGACTTCTTGTTTATTATCGGTAATGACAGAGAGAGGTACAGAGGGTGGTGGGCTCCTCGGCCTTCTCCGTGCCCGGACCAAAATTATGGAACCAGCTCCCAACTAGTCTCCACTCAGTGCCAAAAATTGAATGTTTTAAACGTAATCTTAAAACATTTCTTTTTAAGAAATATTTTTCTAGGTAGTATTTTACTTCCTACCAATGTTTTAGCTACATCTACTATATCATTACCGGTGTCGTAACCCTGTTGGATTTTTGCCGGAGGTATGGAGTCCACGACAGGCTACTGTCCACCTGTGTGGGGTCTTTTTCTTGCCCTGGCATAGACACTCAGGTACAAGGGACCACAGCTTTTAGTCCCATCAGACGGACCCTGCATTAATGTTTCACAACTTTTTGTACCCTGTACTGTTTTCACCAAATTTGTAAACTTTTGGTTCTTCTGTCATTGTCAGATTAGACAACACACGTAGCACCTGCTAACTGTATGCCGACCGATTTTACTGCACAAGCTTTTTACTGCACAAGGTGTTTACCGTCAGGCGCTATATAAATACTGTAAATAATAATAATAATAATGTCAGTTATGAGCAATCTGGGTCAAGTCATTCCCATGTTGCAGGACTTCAATGATATTTGGCGGCCATATTGTATGCCCAATCGGGCCAAAACTTCACATGCACATAAAGGTCATCTAGAGGGAGCCACATAGCACATTTGAGCACTCTGGGTCAAGTCATTCCTGAGTTATAGCACATTTGATGATTTTCGGGTTACGCCACCTGGTAGCCATATTGGAAGTTTAATCAGGCCGAAAGTTGACGTGCTTGTAAAGGTCATCTAGAGGGAGGTAAATATCTAGATTGAGCACTCTGGGTCAAGCCGTTCCTGAATTATAGCACATTTGATGATTTTCAGGTTACGCCACCTGGCGGCCATATTGGATATTTTTGAAGGTACCGGTACCTCTCTAATACACGTTTATGCAAGATATGAAGACGCTCGGTGAAATAATGAAGAACTGTGGCAAGTTCATTACTTTTGTCAAACTTTGACCTCTGTGACCTTGAAAAGTAGATCAAATCAAAAACCTGGCCCAGAAAAAACGATAACACTTTTCATTTGAAGCTCATTCAAAAAGTACCAAAGCGATGATCTTCATATTTGGTAGCCATAATGCCACAGACATTAAACACCTTTCCTGAAAATTTCAGCTTTAAACGTGGAAAGACATAGGAATAGCAGTACTTTTAAAATTACTTGCCAAAAAAGGCAGTGCCGAAAGTTATTTGTAATTCCACCGACCTTTTTTAACTGAACTGATGGTCAGTGCGACCTCCATTTTCATCAGAAACTGCACACGACTGCAGTCCGTGGTCTCCCACATCCAGCCTTTCTTTCAGTAGTCCCCTGTTAGTTTTATCTTATGAGTCACCTTACTGAGCCACTTTCCATCCTTTGCCAGAAACCTCCCTGACAATTTTCCTAGCTCCCCATCCTTTCTCAGTACAACACGCCTGAATCACAGCTTAATCGCCCTCACTAAAAAACCATGGTAACTTTCTTGAGAAAACATCAACACTGAGCCAACAGAAGCCCAAGACTAGGGACTTTGGCATTTGACACTGATTGGCAGGTTATTTAAGTCAAGGCATGTCACCGCATGCCAGGTGTGTCAGATGTGAAGTGACTGGCATTGCATTTTTTTACCAAGAATTTTAAAAATGTTGCCATTTCAATATCATTCAACCTTTGGAGCTGAAATTTTGAGGAAAGACGCATAATATATATATGATTGTTGATAAAAAATATGACAACCGTAGCTTTGATATTTTTTGAACAATCCTCAAATGAAAAGTGTTATCGTTTTGGGCCACCCGATATATGTTATGTATCCTAATTAGATACACCTATGATAAGAATTTGGAGATGATCCAGTCATTAGTTCAGGAGTTATTGCACTTTTTGTGTTTTTGATTTTGGCCACCTGGAGGCCAAGCCAAGAATCGAATCCGACCGAAACTTGGTGTCATAGGTCATATGACCTGCTAGGGGTATATATGTACCAAGTTTCAGATCAACAGCTCCAGCGGTTACGAAACGTGCCCTGCTAACCAGCTCACTGGCTATTTATTGCTACTCTCAAGAAAGCACAAGTGGAATATCAGTGGGGGTCAGCTTCAGTGCTTTTGATGTGCCGCTGCCAACTCCGATGGGATAGACTTTAACGGACGACGACGACGGACGCTGCAACACGACAAAAGCTCACGGGTGAGCTAAAAATAGTGCAAACAGCACTATGTCCGCTTACCATATTTGGAATTGGTGATGAGGAACTGTTACCGTAATTTTCGGGCTATAAGGCGCGGTCTATTTCCTTGAAGAAGTCTAAAATTCGGGGTGCGCCTTATACAAATGTAGGGTGGTGCACCGGGTTTTCCTTGACCGCCACACAATTGGCAACCTGACCTTGTGGTCCATTCGCCTAAGCCCAATTTTTTTTGTTGCCAATGGCGAGTAAAAACATGACTTTCTGAGCACTGGTTATGGGTCGTTCTGGGATAAAATGCCCCATTTGACTTTTTTTTTCGCAAAAAATAAATATCATTTTTTTGTTGATATTTCTAGATTTTATGACCTGACAAGTCCTCTTATACCATTTTCTATTGCCAGCAGTGCACTTTTCGGGCATCGCCTAATCAAGTGTAATTAAAGTGGCACATGTTACGGTGGTGATGTTACGGTGGTGATCAATATGAAGACTAATCGAGAGGCCTGAACAAAAGAATTGATTTAATGGATGTGGTTTCGTCCCCACAGAAGTGCTGACATCTGGTGGCAGCTGGCAAAGTTATTTGTCATTCATAATTCCAAATATATATTGAGAAAATCTGTGTTACGGTGGTGAGTTTTAATAAGCATACGATCCACTATTTCTCACTAAAATGGGAAATATGGCACTACTACCTCGCAAGTGGCTCCCTCGACATTAGACATTGGTGCCAATAATAGCCTTTCCTGATCGCCTGTGGTTATCAACGTAGTACAGTCATTAGTCAATAGGTGGCGTATGGGTGTAAAGTATTCGTTACGGTAGTGATTCCAACTTGGCGACGCGAAAAATTTGGCAGAAAGACTCATTTTTTTCCATCACAATGATGTTTATTTACTTTTCTTGCATTTCCATGATGATGATTACATTAAACTCGACCTAATGACCCAACCAACACAAAGTTTTTAAAATGTATTAATCAGAGAAAATTACAAAACCATTTTCATGGGGTCATCTGGCGACATGCGTTTTTGCCATAGTATGAGATATGTGGCCTCGTTTTTTTGCTCCAGGTTGACTTATAAAGCAAACAACAAGGTTTATTATCAGTTCTGGTGAATAACCCAGTCTTGTCGTAATATTCTTATAAATTTGCCATCTAGGCTTGTTTCTTTACTGGCGACAGGTAATGGGGCATTTTATCGCAAAACGACCCTTATACTAGGCACACTGTAAACACCAATGAAAATGGTGTCGGATGACATCATATCGTATCTGTGCAATGTGTGAAAGCTTTCCCTGGCTCACACAAACATACTCACACCAGCTCCTCCAGTTGTTGGGTAAAAGTTGTTGATGTAGAGAAGATTTGTCCACCAGTAGTCTACGCATGGGTTCTTCTGTGCGTTGCCCACTAAACCAAATGGCCCAGGGTAAATGTACTTCACAAGGGTTGTATAGAACATGAGAACCAACATGTAGGCAGGGGTCAGTCTGAAAGAGCAACACAGCAACGTTATATCAAACTAGAATTGACTTACCAGTCAATTCTGAAGACTGCCCACTAGCACAAAAGGGAGTGGAGTGTAAGGTAGCAGGTTTAGATAGGAGACTCGTGGAAAACAGCTCACCTACTTTGACCAAGCAGAGCTGTGGTGATATTTTCCCCAGTTTATGACTCCCCTTGACACTCATAAATAGATTATGGCTGTAATCAACTTGCAATGAACCAAAACTTTGCCACCCCCCACCCCCAAAAAATAGCCAGTACCAGAACCAAAAACACTGTAACAAGCGAAGAAATTGTCCAGGCTGAGATTCGAACCTGCAACCTCCTGCTTGTAAGTCCAACGCTCTACCACTGAGCTAAAGAGACATGTCCCGCCAGCTGGACTGGTAGGAACGCGGATATCATCATTGTAGCTCCGCTACCTATAGCTTCGCTACATAGCCTCCCCCTCGGCAGGTCACGCCCCCGTGACCACAACAACGTGTAACTCATGGGCTGGTCTACCCTGCTTTCCCACAAGCTCACTATACAAAGGTCCCGACTTCAGGGCCCTGCACGAGGTGAGAAACACACAAACTAAACGTGCCCCGTAGTGGCCACCAATGTAACAAGCGAAGAAATTGTCCAGGCTGAGATTCGAACCTGCAACCTCCTGCTTGTAAGTCCAACGCTCTACCACTGAGCTAAAGAGACATGTCCCGCCAGCTGGACTGGTAGGAACGCGGATATCATCATTGTAGCTCCGCTACCTATAGCTTCGCTACAACACTGCCTCAGAAATCATTAATACTTTTTATGTCCTATGCTTATTATTGGATGTGATGGATAGATAATAGATGCAGACTGCTCTCATCAGTCTGCCAAATGTGGGTCAGCCAGTGTCACATGGGCCCATGCCAGTAGAGAGCTAAGATAAACACAAGGATCTCAGCATGTTCTAATTTTGTCCAACAAACTTATCAAAATAACACTTTCTAAATATCTGATGAAGCCAGAAATCAATAGGGTTCTTGCCAAGGTGCGTTTCTGTCAACCCTGAAAATTTGATAGCATTACATCCTCTTGTTCATGAGTTATCTTATAAAGTGGCCCAGTTCAGAGAGAGATCTATCCAGAGAACTTCAGCAAAACCAAGGATATTTTGGCCCGATCGGACATCCAATATGGCCGCCAATCTCTCGATCAAGCAAATTACTTCCTCCTCTCACCAGGTGACAACTCGGCAGTTCACATACCGTAAGGACACCTTTTGTTGATGGTGCTTAGAATTTTACCAGCAGCCGGTATTGAAGGTATTTGAGGCCGAGAAGGGGTATTAAATCCGATTATGTACCGGTATGATCATACTTCTTTGGAACTGCTGAACTGTGAAGAAAGGTTGTGGAGTATGGTTGGTAGGCCTACTTAAATGTGGTCACAACGCCGAGTAAAATGTGGTCAGGCACACGAAATTGAAGCCCCCGGTCTAAAAATACTAGGCTTTAAAATAGCACCATTGAAAAATTTCATATTGAAATCAACACTGTCAAAGTCTTTATAGAATATAAAATAGAAGTCGGGCCTCTAAGGTGAAAGACATTGCTTCCTACCAGATTCGAACCCACGGACCTTCGCATAAGGCATCAATCGCCAGCACTAAGGGGCAGCACGCCTTAAACCACTAGGCCAAATCTCCATCTTCAAAAAAGATGGTTCAATGGCCTATGTTTAAACGAGGCGTCCATCAGTACCCTGCAAGTAGTCCAAACAATCTCCGAACGCGAACAGTTTTATGTTATGCGAGGGGTCACCAAATTATGACAGGTATAGGCCCCTTTCGGTGCCAAGGGTAAAAACAAATGGGAAAATGCATTAAATTTAATTTGCAAGAAATTGCAATATAAATGGTTAATATAAATTACTCTTACTATAGTCTTGGGGGAATTATACTGTTAGGATAATTATACTGTTAGTATAATTCCTCCAAGCTAAACTTTATAAACCCCCTTTCCTTCTTGCTTTTGCAAATTTTCGACCCCAACCGGGGTCTTCTTCAGGCTGGCACTTAACAGTACAAGACTCTATTCTATTCTACTCTACTCTATTGCTATTCTAGAGTCTTGTACTGTTAAGTGCCAGCCTGAAGAAGACCCCGGTTGGGGTCGAAAATTTGCAAAATCTGGAAGTTGACTTCCTGTATATTATCACGTTGTGTGTCAATTTTAGTGCTATTTCTTTCTTTGGATCTTTCCTTCTGGCCTTACATTTTTGTTAGGTTGAGCAACCATCTTTTGGGGCTTGTACTCTTTTCTTTCCTTAATTGCTGTCATGTCCTGTTTGGATGGGATACTTCAGATCTACATTTGGGTTTCAGCTCAAGTCTTTTCTAGAGTTTCGGATTGTAAAGGTCCAGCCTGAAGAAGACCCCGATCGGGGTCGAAAATTCGCAAACTTTCTGGAAATTGCCTTTTTATTCATCAAGAAATTGCAGAAATACCGTAACTGTCAGAAATGCTTGAAATTTGGCAGACATGTTATGAGGGCCAATTCATTGAGAAATGTGTGAAAAAAATTGGATGTTGTTGATCAATGTTTGAAGACTTCTGCATTTTTCTTCAACTGAACAATAGAGCTTGTGCAGCGGCTCATTATGACGTCACGTTTGACTGGCGGTCCGCCATGCTGGCGGTCAACGATAAAGTGCGCCAGTGCAGATCGCGTCATGGTTGAAGATGCAACACTCCTCTTGCGCTGACGACAAACTGCACCACACGGGCCACCGACGTCATTTGACGTCAGTTTGACCGGCAAGATGGCGGATTTTTTCGTGATGACGTCACCTGCACAAGCTCTATAGAAGGTTTTGTGTCTGTTAATCAACCTTTTGTTTAGTAGGAAACCTCCAATTTCTTGAAAAACTTACGGATGACACCCAATTTTGTTTCACACTTCAGTCTCAATGGTTTGGCCATCACCACAGTGCCTGCCAAATTTCAAGCATTTCTGACAGTTATTCTTGCAGTTTCTCGCAAAACTTAATGCATTTTCCATTTTGTTTTTACCCTCAGCGCCGAAATATTCAACTTTCGAAAGGGGTCTATTGTCCTAAGGCATAATTACATGTATGCCCTATCTATATAATAATGCTGCAAGTCGGCTCAATAAAGTGACACGTAGCTTTGTTTTGCCTCGAAATTCAGCATGGTAATAGAGGACATCATATCCTGATGCAACGGGTGGTTTAAATTGTGAAGAGGACTTGGTTAGTACTTTTTTAATGGTGTTGTTCGATTGCTTTCTAAATTCTCCCTACTGCACACCGTGTTGCACCAATTCCATCCGTGCCGCGCATTCCAGCCTCGGCCAAACTCAGAATCACCGATTGCCACAGGTTCTTGCCAATACAGTCAATAATGTTGCGATTGCACTTTATTCTTTATTCAATTTTTGGCATCAGAATACACCAGCCGGTCATTGAGCAGTAAAGCGCAATTCATACTTCGACGCACGACCATCTCCGGCGACCGACGTGCGATCTTGCGTTGGACGCCGATCCCATCATGCGATTTTGTCTGCTTCCAACCGTGGGAGTGTGAATGCTCTCGCAATAATTTTTAGTTACATGAGTCATTAAGTAACAACGGCGTAACCTATTTTCAACTCCGTAATACCGCCGCGGCATTTGAATTCAGTGCCTTTCGATGCATAAACATGAGCCTAGTTGATCACATGACCACAAAACTCTTCATTCATTGGTAGGTCGCCGTGATCAGACACAGAGAGTTCAAATTGGTTGAACTCTTGAAAATCGCTCGACACCAATGAGTCGTGCGTCCTGATGCCGATGACAATCGCAGAGGAACACTGGAGTAGGAATCAACACGACTTTGTCGGCGTCCAGATTTTGGTAGTGCGTCGGACGCCGATGGTCGTGCGTCGAAGTATGAATTAGGCATAATGGGACAAGAGCTTGCAACCTATCATTCTTACCTCCAAAATCTATGAAAATACAGCATCGCCCAGTTCACTTTACCATCCTTCAGCCTAAGTTCTTTCAGCAGGAGGTATGCTATAAGTAGTCCACTGAAAAAAAGACCCATGGATCATGTGGTCACTTGGGTGAATGTACCAGATGAACGAATAAAGAAGACACCATTTGGGACAGTGGGTTAGTGGTCGTGTTTGCCGGTTGGTCACGTTACTGAGGTGGTCGCTGACCGGGGTTATTTTGTTTCACTCTGTTTCATATTCTGAACAACTTAAGACTCATTTCGTGGTGATGGGTCACATATATGTTATCATGGCGAGTTTTTCCTTATATTACCTGAGAAAGAAGAAAGTATCCACAGAAAATGTAGCATTTCCAATGGCTTGGAAACTGAACCGCTTTAGGACACTAAGTCCTTCAACAATGTTATCTGCAAGAGAATTTTGAGAAAGTTGAGCAACTTGATTGCAATGATCAACTACACAATCTCAAAGTCACACCATCATCATTTTTTTATTCTTAACCCTTTCCTCACAAATATAACTTCAGGTCAATCGCTCAAAGCATTCTCAGGAAAACAGACAGAAACCAAATCTGAGATTCATAAGTTTTCATTTTGGCTGTCAAGAAGGCCTAGCCAAGCCAAGAATCGGACTGCATAAAACTTTGTCCCTGAAGATACATTTGACTTAAGACTACTCTTCATTCCACTTCCGATTGGCGCCAGGTTTATCAACGATAGCTCCGCAATGGCTGGGCCGATTTTGATGAAACATACTGGTACGTCAATCGACTTGTCTTTCTTGGCGGTACAGCCATCATCACTGTCATTTTCCCGAAAAACGTGACAGAAAAAAGTTCTTTCACAAAATCACAGTTTGTGTTTACGGCCGAAATGGTGGCCATTTTGAAATGACGCAGTGCATCGCGCACGTGTAAACTGCACTGAACAGCATAGCGAAATGAAATGGGTTTTGAGAAAGGGATCCGTTATGCAGGCATTTCGCGAAAAATGAAGATAGCAGAAAGATACCCGCAAGAAAGACAAGTTAATTGATGTATGGTATGTTGAATTTGACCCAGCCATTGCGGAGATATCGGCTGAAAACCTCGCACCACTGGGATCATTACCAGCTTTGGCAGGACACTTTGGCGCGCATGTGCAATAGCCCCGAAATGACGTGCTCCCGATCAACATACAAAATGTACAGCAGTCATACTTTGAACAGTTGTAGCGTCCCATAGGTTTTCTGCAGCAACTTTGCCTATAGCACATGCGATTCCTTTATTGAAAACGAATATCCTGGCTCAGTTTGGGATTGCAAGAAAATTTTCTAGTGTCACCTATGAGGCTCTAAATTTGACACCTTTGACGCTGTCCGAAGAGGCACTGAGCTGAAATTTTGCGTTTTCGTCAACTTCGGACGTGCGGGCAAAGAAAATCATGCTAGATGGCATATTTAGCTCAGCTGACCAAAGGTCAGCGGAGCTAGTCAAATAAGTGTTCAGTGGCGTCAGTCTGTCACTCCTGCAGTCCATCTGTCCAACTATGCCCGACGTTTTGTAACCGTAATAGCTAAAGACTCCAAATTTCATCTGAAGATAGCCCTGGGTGAACTCTCCTCGGAAACAAAAAATGAGCGCGATTTGACCTATATTAGGCGCACCAGGGGGGCGTTTTGTGTAAAATGAAATATCACAATATCTCGGCCCCTATGGTAAATATGTAGACAAAAAGTTATGGGATAGATGGGGTGATATTTTCTACATCAGTTCAAAGAGAAAGTAATGTCAGATTTGTCCACCAGGGGGCGCTATTCAACAAAATAAAAAACAGGGGTATTTGAATTTCCCGCACTTTAGTTTCTGACGTCATCGGTATTGGGAGTTCTGCATTCAAAACTTCAACCGGCTGGATTGAAGGAGGATGGCAGAACTAAACAATGAAACACCAGGTAAGTGCCTTTTACATCATACACACCTAACTAGACACAGTGATTGCCAATTATGACCCACGTTTTGGGAGTTTCGACAGTTGATCGCGTGCTCTGCCCTCGGCTCTCACAGTGAATAATTAATAAGGCAGTAAGTCTCGTCACTGATGACGTCACAGACCTGTGGCCGTCTTTCGTATCGTGAGAATGAAGAAGGACTAATTGGCATACCGTAAACTTCCACTCGAATCTCGACAACCACTCTACCTATGCTCATGAAACCTCAGCCAATTATCGTCAAGTATCTAAAACACACACACTTCCCCGAATTTAATGTCTGCAAAGATGATTTTCACTTGCTAATTTCTTCGTTGATGTGGGCAAACTATTTTTTAGATTGTTGTTAGGCGATTAGCCGTTCTACACCAATTGCGGGACCGCCGTGAATTTTGCCGAAGACACACCCGGCAAAAGTGCGACGCCTGCACAAGGACGCCTGCAGTGCTGGCATATTCCAATTGAAAAGACAAGTTGCAGAAATAGAATAGGTCAAAGTCAAACATTAAGAAGAATGGCAATGATGATTTTATAGGGTAGGCCTAGCCCCCTATTCACCATGTGCCAACGTCTCTCTCTATTCACTAAGAAGCTCAACATAACCCCTTCCCTCCCAATCCCAAGGGGTCTAATAGGCTCCATATTGAGTTACCAAGGGATGTAGGCCTACGTGTGGTATTGACCCCTTCCCACCCAAATGGGTCATATGAATAAAGACTAGCAAATGCTTTTACTTGAATTTTGCAATACAAATGCACTAAGCAGTGGTGTACAAATCTGAAGTAAAAGCATTTGCTAGTCTTTATTCATATGACCCATTATCTCCTTACCTACCCAAGTGGTCTGATGACATCTTTTTCGATTCATGAAGTGATATTAACCCCTTCCCATCCAATACGATATCTAGCTCGATTCACCAAGCAATATTAACCCCTTCCTACCCAAGTGGTCTGATACGAGTCACGGTCTGATAAGATTTTCGATTCACAGAGTGATATTAACCCCTTCCCACCCAGTGGGTGTAATACTATACCTATCTCGATTCAATAAGGGATATTAACCCCTTTCTACCCAAGTGGTCTGATAAGATATCTTTTTCGATTCACACGAAGTGATATTAACCCCTTCCCACTGAACTGATTTCGATGAGGAACGCTTTGCTTGCTAATCATTAAAAAGGCACACTATTCGTACCGTACTTGTATCTCGTTTCCCCGCTTTCAGCCTCTTGAGTTGGCAGGTCATAGTCAGCTGAGCGCAAGGCCCATGGGCCTCTTGTTTTGCCTATAGCGCCGATGGATGGTTATAGCATTGGCTGGGGATGTATGAATTTTCATCGGGTTTTGAAGATTTTGACCCGTGTCACCAGGGGCCCTGAAAAGCAGATGTATTTGGGCTGCTACAAGCTGAAAGTTGATTTTCAAGCCTCGCGACGTCGTCCTTCTCGGGGGCGCGTCCATCAATGTCAACGACGCAGCGTCGTTGGCAACCATGACGCGGCTCTCTCATTGGTCAAAATGACGCACGTGATCGCCGAGTATAGCGTCACGTAGCGGCGTTGATATTCCGTCCAAAGCTGGTAATGTTTGAAATGAACTGTAGGGTAATTGAATTTCAGGTTAATAACCCCAGTTGTTACTAACTACGTGCCCCACTAAATCGACAACGACACTACACTCTAGGGGTGAGCTGAAATGGCAAAGTTACACTGTAGACATCTTACTAGGTTACCTACCCATGTCATAGATGGCAAATGCGTAGCAGTGGCCCAATATGACCCACCACATGGAGAGTACACGGATTCCATGGAGGCAGCCAATGTCTTTTTTCGTGTTCCCAACAGTCAGAATTTTCCCACCATTTGTGATCGCAGAAAATGAGAGGAAGATCTTCGCAAGAATTCCTGAAATGAAATATTACATGGGATGTTGCTCACTGTGACATCAAGCTGCTGAAAACTAGGCAACTACACGTTAAAGGAGTTAGACGCTGAAGTTGTAAACAAGCTGGTTTGTTTACAAATATGGTCGGCAAACTAGTTTAACAACTTCGTGCAGGTGGCAGCACCCGTGATCGTTAGACTGGTTCCCGGTCCGATGCAACTCACTCACGTCAGTACATATCACCGACAATAGGTGGCAGCACCGCAGGCGTCCGTGGATAGAGAACCAGTGAGTGAGTGTTTACAACTTCGGCATCTAACTCCTTTAATGTATTAGCAGAAATGGCAAAAAGAACTATGGAGATACTGTCTTTTCATCACTAAACCACCGGTTCATTAAATTCAGGCGGTGACACCCATATTGCTGTGGTTCCCGCAGGCCAAAAGCTCAGCACAATAATCCAGTATGTTTCCCGTTCTGATTGACTGAGCGAATAACTAGCTCTGCCCCTGTCCATGTCATGATCATAAACAGCAGACATAGGCCTTCAAGTGGACAGGGCGAGTAAGGTCAATGGCATGAAATGAGCATGAGCGTCGTAATTTTTTGAAACGGTCACGGGCATTGTGAGCGAAGGCTCTGCTTAAATGCGCCGATTCAACCTTCTACGTTCTTAGTTTAACGGCATGTCCCTCATAAAATGCACAGTCAACATGTCGGGATCGCACAAAATGGCAGAAAAACACATTTTCAACTCATCGTAGATTTTAAAGTCACTTTGTTGATCAATATAGAGGGAACTGAACTCTTCAGCGATTTTTACTTCGTTAAATAGGAGCTGTCAGTGAGTTGACCAATAGGCGTCACTACGGCTCGATTCAAACAGCGGACCCATTCATTCCTGATGGAGCACCAATCACGTGGATTTTCCTGTGTACTGGTTCACTAGAACTTTGCTGCCATCCGTTTTGGCAATACCTGCGACTGACTGCTCCTATTGGAGAACCTTCAAAAGTTCATTGGTAAGACATTTTTTTATGGGACACCGTGCACGCAGGTTGATCTCAGTATTGTCACGAGGCCACATCTCAATTTCACAGGCAGAAATCTACATCACCGATAACCCTGTCCGCACCTAGGCCTACTGCCCAAGTAGACGCCATGCGCTATTGGTTATTAGTACACAATGATACTCCGCATACCATTATGAATGGTTTTTTTGCATATGCGGAACCAGTGGTTTAGAGATGAAAAGACAGTACCGGTGTAACGTTTTTCAGTGAGGCCCATGAGCCAGTGTGACAATACTATACAACAGATTGACGGAATAAGCGGCGACTCACACAATGGGCGACACACAGAGAAACAGTGAGTCTGTTTCCCAGTGTGTTCCGAACAATGGGAATCACACAGAAAAACGGCCTCACTGAAAAACGTTACACCGGTACTGGTATTTATCAGTGGCACACCTTTTTCACGAGGAGTTTGAACCTTGACTGAACCATCCAATAGAGCTGTCTTTTCTTCCTCTGCCACCTCCCCCATGTCATGCATGTCTTCTTGGAATGATTTCTGACACCGGATAACAACATCATAAATTGTTCCCAAAGCAACCAAGAACAGTAGGATGCCAATAATCACCCTGAAAAGGAAATTTGTATTGAGCAGCATGTGACAGTATAGCTGTGGTCACACTAATATAAATCCCCGTGCTTTCCCCGGGGATTTTGCAGTTACACCTATAAATCGCCGAGTCTAAATAGACCCGTGTCTGAAATCCCCGTGCTTATTAGCCCCAGCGAGCTCGAAGGGGCAACACCAGGGCTATTTAGACACAGGGATTCAGGGGTCTACCTTAAGGATTTTTTAGTGGTTGTCCACAGGACAACCACTACATGAGAAATTGGTTGTCCTGCCAAAATGTTGGTTGTCCTGCCAACATTTCAAGTATGGGTTGATAACCTACCCGGTTACTACATTTTCCTTTTGTGTGTTTGCTGTTATAATCTGGTTGTGAGTATCCTCTTAAACTTGACTCAGTTCCTCACAGATATGAGACTAGGCCCTAATTTTAGGGAGAAACTTCTCTCAAGCCATAGATAGTCAGGTATTAAGTGGCTGCGAAAGGCCTCTCATTCATTAGACTCCACAAGTGAATTCAAATTTCCCGCATATTACACCATATTAAACAAGGTGTTTTCTGATTGGCTAATTGCGATTTCTTCCAACTGAGTCAAACTGACTTACTTGGCCCCAAAATGATTTATCTAAGTAAAGGTTGCAATGAAATCAACAGAATATTGAACAAAAGACCCAATTTGAGCCTCTCATTGTGTCCATCATAGCTTATTTCTGTTAATTAGGTCAGACCAGCTGACCAGAAACATCGTAGGCACACACTCATGGAGATGAGTTGGCGCGAAGCCAACTCTGTCGGCCACTATTGGTTGTAGCCTATTCACACAAATCAAGTTAAATTCTCATCATAAAAATGACTAACACGGGCAAGCTTTATGTCATTGGAAAGGAAATTTCACTAGGAGTCGAATCAAACAGTTTTTGAGGTGATTTCTTTCCATCCCAGAGAAATAAAACCAAAAGTTCAGGACACTGTAGAAGTGAAAGCTATCCTCAAGTCAGGATCGTTATCGTTGGCAAACTCGAGGGTGGTGTACTTCGTCAGTTTGCTGGCGTTTTTGCGCCGCCTTATTTTTGAGCCCTGTACTGCAAATAATGAGATCGGAGTGGGGGGATTTTTCATGGTAGCCAACCGGACAACTGCTTCGGGCCATTTTGGTTGTCCTGCCGTGATTTTTGGTAGCCCCGGGCGCTCGGACTATCGCTAAGATCGACCCCTGGGATTTTATGTAGTGTAACCGCGAAATCCCCATGTTTATTTGTAGTTCCAAGCACCCGGCGACAGACGGCGATGCAAATCGATGAGTCATGCGCATGCGTATAGGATTAAATTTCACGCCTCCAGTAGCCACTCGATGACAGAGAGTTGCCTACATGCAGTGCCCCTATCGCCGGGATACGGAACTTATTACCAATCGCACTTTTATTAGTGTAACCGCTCGCCGTGTCAACGCCATGTTTTTTCTGGTTCGGAAAACCCCCGTGTCTCAAAAACAGGGTTGGAGCTACCATTACTTTTTTTAGCCAAAGTAAAGAAAATCCCTATTGTTCACACTACTGAACAATAGGCTTTTCTTTACTTTGGCTAAAAGAAGACAATGGTAGCTCCAACCCTGAAAAAGCATGGGGATTTTGGATAGGTGTAACCATGGCTTATACTCGTCCCCAGTGTTTAGTTGGTCATACAGGACGTTGCACAATTGACCTCCCTTTATCCGCGTACCTCCCTCGGACGTGGCGCGGAAGGTATCCTTCAGTTCATCGCGTATGGCACGGGTACGTCACACGTCTCTGTTGCGTGACGTCGAGTAAATGACGATACGTCTTCACTGCATGCCTTCCATGATGCCGCGCCACGTCCTCGGAAGATACGAGGATGGTACGTGAATGATGCTGCATGTGGTACGCAGGTGGTGTGCGGCGCCGAAGGGAGGTCAATTGTGCAACGTACTGTAGGTATAGACCCACTAAACACACCTGGCATGATTGGCGCCAAAACGGAAGGATAATCAATAGACGGTGCTGTTTGACGAGGGATCCAATCACAAGCCATCATTACAGGTTTAACCAATGCCACTGTAACAAGTTCTGACTGGTTTATGATACGTGTACAAAATGTGCACTATACATTCATACTTTTTCCGATTGGAAAGTCAACAAGATACTAAGCCATTTTAAAATTTGATCAATGTTACCACGCATGTGTTTAATTAGTGTGCACTCATGTTTCGGACATTTTGAAGGTTATATAATCTAGTTGCTTCTAGTTGGATTATAAGCTGGCCAAGAATCACAAATTTGGTCTGTTTACCCAGCAAGTCGCACGGCAGATTCCCAGCGGGGATTCCTCGAATCAGACAGCTAACGCTGTCTGTTGGTCATACGTTGAGCCTGGCATCAACTATGACAGTTTCTGAGCACGGGTAACGTAGTGGGTAGCGGTTTGAAACCGAGGAGGGAGTTACATCTGACAGCTGAGTAGACGGAAAGGAGTAGCAGTTTTTGGAGCAACTTGACAATCATCCATAGATGGACAACAGATGTCAGACTGTTACGAGAGCTCTCCATTAGTGAGCTAAGATGTAAATGTATGTATGACCGAGGCAGATTTATCAACAGAATAAGCAAGAGACAAAATGAGTAGGCCTAAGGCTAGGGATACACCGAACGCGATGCGTATAATTCGCGCGGCAAAGGCTTTGTTATTTTCCGCCGTACTGCACACAAACAAAAGCTTTCAAAGCATAAATCGCACACGTTGCCCTGTCGCACGCCAAAGAGGCAGGAGTGCAACGTTTTCAGGGCGCAGTGCTCGAAAAGTTCAGTTCTTCAAAGGTAGCCATTTGGCTTAATGTCTACAAATTTTCATAGCCAAATATCTATGATTGAGATACTGCCAATGGAAATAGAAAGGACTTAGGCCACACAAAAATAATACTGCGGTTCCGGTAACACATCTTAATTTTTTAGGTGGGGTAGGAGGGTAGGGATGATTATTTTATTTTGGAAAATTATTTTGAGGTCTTTAGCAGGGTAGGGGACACTCGACATTTATTTTATTTTTGGCGATATTAAAACTCAACAACAGCTGGTTTTGAATTTCCTGGAGGAAAATAAGATTGGTACTGAAAATGATATAACGAAGTAAAAGTTAAATTCAAAAGAGAAAAGTTAATTTTTTTTGATAACTGTGACCTTTGGGTGAAACTGGCATGGCTGGTGGCTGAGATACCAGTACATGGGATGACAGCTTTTCACCACAGTAGTGTAACCTCATGAAAAATTTCACTTTGGTGAGCTGATACATGTAGTTTTCGATTAGGCAGTGCTTGACATAAGGTTTCTGTGGGTACTAAGGTGATTAAAATGACTAGAAAATAATTTGTTAAAATAATGTTATTCAGACTGCATCTTAGAGAGTTGGGGGGTCGGCCTAGGATCATGCTTATTTTTTTTACAAGTTGCCAAAAAATCTTTAGGATCGGCAACATTTTGAGGGGGTAGGTCGGGTTACCAGAACCACAGTATTATTTTTGTGTGGCCTTATGGCGATTAAAATGGTGAAAATCAAGGAATTTTTGTAGCCAAATGGTGAAGTTGACAAAATCCTTTATAGCCAAATGGGAAAATCCTGTAGCCAATGGCGATGAAAACAGCTACTTTTCGAGCCAGGCTGAGGAGTCTCAAGGTTGCAGTTTCCGCACCCCCTTTCTCACATGGGCATTCAGACATTTCAAAGAACTGAAGGTTGGACTAATCAACGATGGAGGAGTTTGCTAAAACCCGACTATGTGCAATAAGAAGATCTGCTGATTTGTGACTAATGATATATATATATATAATATCACATCAGAATGATACCACTTACAAACCCTAGAGGTTATCACGTCCACTTTAGTCATTGTTAGTCAGCAGTACATGTAGTTCTCATTACAGTTCGAATCAGGGACAGTAAGCCGTGGTGCCCTATACCTTGTACGTAATGGCCGCTGCACATGATCAAATTTTTGATCCAATTTTTTCGAAATTCAGATTCAGGGCCTACTAGGGGTTCAATGTACATGTACTATAAACCTGCATGTAGGCCTTTATTGAGCAATATTCAGAAAATTGGATGACGTGTTGTTCACCATCCTCGAGACATGTCCAGATGAGACGACTCTCCTTCAGACAGAGTCGAAATGGATGTGGACCCTTAAAACCATCACCCCCTCAGGTCTTAACACAAGATGCTGAGGTCCTGAGACCCCCAATTTGGCATTCGTGTTCTTCCTTTTCTCTCACCCTGGTAGGCCTATTTCGTTTTGGTTTTCCAGTTGCGGAGGGCACTGTGGCTCCCCTTCTGGTCTAGGCCTTGTTTTTTCCCTCCCTTCCCCCCTTTTTTTGCTCTAATCCTCCTCGCCTTATTCTTCTCATTGCTCAGTGATTTGCATTATCCACTCTTTTTTTCCTACAAATCTGGAAGTTGACTTCCTTTATATTCCTTTACTTTGTGTTGACCTTTGTGCATCTTTTCGCTTTGTGCTTGTTATGTATTTATTAATTTATAAACTTTCTTTCAGCCAAATGAAGCCCTGCGCCAGTTGCTTACACTCTGCTTGTGGTCAGGCTGANTAGGGTAAGTTCGCCCGTTCTCGGCTACGTACCAATTCTCGGCCACCAACTTCGGACCGATATTTCGTCGAACATAGACACTTGCAACGGTAGCTGCATGTTAATATGAATAAAAAACATACTTAAAAGCTTCTAACAGTCACTTTCGTGCGTACACAAGTTATTTTTATTTGTTTTTTCGGGGGATTTATGCGGGGTAGCCGAACAGCGTGTCCGACGTCTCAAGGAACATCAATTTAGCAACGACGATGTGCCCGCCATATATGGTAATTTAGGTCAATTTATGCGATGCTGCCCACGTTGCTACTTAGAATAAACCAATCTGATTGGCTTCAAGCCATAAAATATGTCGCATACATCCAAATAAGGCAAGGAAAACGGTTCTTCCGTGACTGATGGACAGGTACCTGTTGTCGGCCATGGAGTACCAATTCTCGGCTGGGGTAATCACCATTTCTCGGCTGGCCGAGAATTGGTAGGTCACCCTTTTCTCCAATGGTCAACACCAGTACCGTCGCTGACGCATCATTTTAGATGAATAAAAATTGAATTTCAAAGAATCTTGCAGTGTTTTATCAAGAAGAGCACAATTTGAGATGAAAAATACTGGACCGCAACCGAATTTCCTTCCTGGCCTCCGAAAACACGTGGTTATTTCCCAGTAATTGGAGTGAGGTGACGTGACCGGCATGCTCAATCGACGTCATCTTCGGAGGTACTCGGCTACATTTGGGCAGCCATCGTAACCTACCTCGACTGTATATAGGAGCCTCGGCGTAGTAATCATCTCGCAAATCACGAGATAATTCAGTGATTCGCCGCAGTGAGTGGGTGGTCTGTGACATTGACCGTAACCTTCCGCACTTGATGATGTAGTGCAGACCAATGCTGATACTTTTTCACGTATTTAAATGGGTTCTTTGCGCATTATATCGGTGGGATAATTTTATTTATTGTAGAATCTGAAGTTATTCAGTGGATTAAGGCGCATTTTAGGCAGTGATAACACCGAGGATGGACAACGTTACAATGTCGAAACAAAATGGCCGACCTGCCTTCACTTCACCACTTGAGAAGTTCAACCTGCTGCTATAGCGTGAGTGACCCTTCATCAGGTAAGGTAACATGCTTCAACTCATTTTTCTATGTGTAGCAACACTCACAATCCCTAATTGGTAACTTTGATCATTCAGATCGATAGATTTGAACAGTCTTGTCGAGCATGACCGAAGAAGTAGATCCCGGGGCAAGATGGCGCTGTCCGATATACATCAGAGATACGATGTTGGCAGGAATCGTTCTCTGACGTTGAGATTGCGGCATGCTCTGTTCCTATTGGCTGATCGGCTCCTGTCAATTATATTTGGTGGCCGAGAACTGGTATGTATCGGTGGCCGAGAATTGGAGTGGGTATGCCGAGAACCGGTATATTCAGGCGAACTGCATTCAAATGGCTATAGTTTCATTGATTATTCATGTTCCGACTTGAAACTCGTCCCCAGGCTCCCCAGGATCCAGCTCTTTGCTATGAATTTTACTTCAGCTCTGCTCGTACATGCACGGCAGTGCAGGAGCACCGAGATTGACGGGGTAGCCGAGAATTGGCGAATTTACCCTAAAGGACCCCATCCAAATGAGGAACATGAGCTTGAGATGGACTCTTCCATTCTTTTTTTATACCGGTACCGTTATCTTACTTGATTTAGTCATTAAATAACAAAAATACAAATTCAAGTATAGGTACATGTATGGATACCGGTATTTGTTTTCATAATTTTGCTTAATTCCTCTTTAGTTCTTAAAGATACTATATCACAGATATTTTTGCGGGCCACGAAAATCATTGTTTATTTACATTTTGTTAGTTTATGTCCCGGGGTTTATGTCCAGTCTTTCTTTGTCTTATGAGTAATTTGTTGGTGGCATGCCCATCTAGAAATTCTTTTGATACAGAAAATATTCAATTTGGTGGGTTGGCGTATCCCGAAAGTCCAAAATAACATAATGTAAACATCAATGTTTACAAACATTAAATGTAAACAATGAAGTCATGATATATTATCTTTAAACGCCTCTTCCATTCTCACCAGGCATTATTGCCAGGGCCAACAGGTTCTGGCCCGGCCCTGATGTAAAAATCAAATACGCCTACACTACAATACTTACAGGGCAGCCACAGCTCCACTGTCAAGTACAACTGGTTCTACACACATGGCATAATCAGCATGAATCTTCTGTATCCCTGTTGTCCGGTTGGCTGTGATGACAAGTGCTGCAAAGCAGAGGAATCTCCTGAGATATTTCAGATTGAGTTTACAGAGAGAATAATAAAGACACTTTCATTGTTTTAGCCAGTGTGTGGCGGTCAGTAACCGAAGGGTGTACAAGTGTACACATGGAATACAAACAGAACAGCAATCTATGCCGCGTATCCATGTATATGGTAGAACTACGGTACTGGACATTCTTTTTGGTAATACTTTTAGTACCAGCTAGTGTAGATTAAAAAATGATCACACCAAGTTACAAGATATTAGGTCAAATAGCCACGAAACGTGGCACCAAATGACACAATTTCGAACTTTGACCTCTGTGGCCATGAAAATTAGGTCAAATCAAAAACCCGTTACAATTACATGTCATGTATCCATTACTGGTACCGTACGTTTTTTGGCTCCTTTACTCCAAAAATGTCGGAACCCCTACACCTTCCTTTGATGTCAGGGGCAGGGGTGGACAATTACACTTCAAAGGTGGTCTCCCAGTGGGACTCCAGCAGCTCTTTCTGTGGTCTCCCAAATATGACCTGAAAGACCTATGTTGGGTTCCTAATCCAAAGAATCTGGTCTCCCATCTGACCAAATGACTAGAATATAAAGAGAGGCCTGTTCTGTGGTGGTCACAGCATTGATACCCAGCTGCCAGCCCAATCGGTCAGCATCCTGCATAATATAAGCCAACGTTTTTGGAAATCATGTTCTGTGGATTGTTCAATACACAGTGGGTGTAGAATGTTTTCCGTTACGTCATGATGAGAAGTAAGCAAAATACATTACCGGATAAGGATGTTAAAAGTGGTAGCAACACCTCTTCAGTTAACTTTCAAAACTGTGACAGCGGGCGACCAGAACATCTGAACAAAATTAATTTGGTCACCCGCACATTGATTATTTTTGGTCGTCCGGCGGTTACTCTACGTAACCACGTGCCGTCGCCCGCATTCAAAAAACAGTCGTCCCGGGTGCGCGGAAGACCGAATTGTCCACCCCTGCAGGGGGTGATTCCAAACATGCTAAAGTCGGGTAATTAACACCTCAAGTGTAAAAATCCCCCTTAGTGGTTCTCTGCCTGAGGAACAGAAATGAATCTGAACGAATCGAAACTGTTTGCAATGGTATTCCCAGGATTTGGTACATCGAATTTAGTGTTTGAATTCCTAAATTCGACTTTAATATAAGCATTTTAGACTAAAAACGTTTCATTTATTTAAAACAGGCAATTCAGCTTTTCCCGGAAATGCGCACCCTCCAATGGTCCCTGTTCATAGCACTCTGTGTCGCTAAATCACTATGTCAACACTGAGCTCAGTGGGGGTAAAAGCTGTTCACTGAAGATCCTCACAGCTTAATCACCCCAAATTAATCCTATTTGTTGGTCAATAAACATTCATTGTTAAAGTGCTGGCTATTTCTGCCAGCCGGAGTAAAGGGCCCAGAAACCTAATGTCCTCATTATACACCGATAATGAAAATTTGGAGATGATCCAGTCAAAAAGTTTAGGAATTAATTGGAATTAAGTTTTCATTTTTGCCACCTGGTGGCCATGGCAAAATGTTGAACTTTGACCTACGTGACCTTGAAAAGTAGGTCAAATCACAAACCCGTTACATATGTCATGTATCCTCATTAGATGCACCTGTGATCAAAATTTGGAGACGATCCAGTTATTAGTTCAGTTATGAGTTATTGAACTTTTTGTCTTTTCGCTTTTGGCCACCTGGTGACGAAGCCAAGCATAAAATTTGACTGTGAATTGGTGCCGTAGATTATCTGACATAGCAGTATATATGCACTAAGTTTCAGGTCAATAGCACCCGCAATAACAACATGCCACCAAAAGGCAAAATTTTGAACTTCGATCTCTGTGACCATGAAAAGTACCGGTACGGTAGGTCAAATCAAAAACCCGCTACATGCAATGAATCCTCATTAGATACACCTATGATAAAAATTTGAAGGTGATCCAGTCATTAGTTCACGAGTTATTGCACTTTTTGTGTTTTTGGTTTCCGCCACCTGGTGGCCAGCTAGGAGTCGAATCCAACCGAAATTTGGTGTCATAGGTCATCTTACCTTGGGGTTATGTACCAAGTTTCAGATCAATAGTGCCAGCGGTTACGAAACATGCCCTGCTAACGGACAACGCCGCCGCCGCCGCCAGACGCTGTACCATCATTAAAATCTTCCATGTAAATCACTGTCCTTTGTCAAATGTGGACATCATGTATCACATATTGATCAGAATAACAAACATGCTAAGAAAACCAAATACAAATGGGGTCTGTTTATTTGACGAAATACACTTCTGTGGCAATGTTCGCATCAGGCTTATTCATGTGTCACGTGCTATGGTATGGCCACCATTCGCTACCTGTACCGGTATGTACTGTCCTCTACCTGCCCACCAGCATGTTCAAGCATGATTTTCTGCTGATCAATTTTGAAATTAGAGCTCTAAACATGCTAAATCACAAGGAGAAGTCCAATCTCTTGGAACTTCACCTACACTGCCACTTCAACCGGGACTTAGTGCCACTTTAACAGCAAGCTTGCTCCATCCCCCGTCTTGTTTTGTATAAGACCCCTATTATATAGCTATCTAGAGCTATGCTATTCAGTATTCTAGTCATGTTTCGTAGGGCACGCATAGAATGTGAATATTGAGCAAGGTTATTTCAATGAGTAGTGGTTAAGTCTAAACTCTCCTGGGGGCACGCTTTTCGCTTATAGTTTGAATCGTGCATGTCGGATTTTATACCGCCCAGGGCCCATGTTCCCGAAGCCGTCGTTAGGTTAACGATGTCGTTAAAACTGGAAAAATGCATAGCGCAACGACATCGTTAACCTAACGACGGCTTCAGGAACATGGGCCCAGAATAGTGAATACCGAATAGCATACTGCTCTATGTAATATATGTAGGTGCCTAATCACCTCTAGAAAGAAACCAGTTTGAATTTTTTATTTTCATTTTTTGGCCATTAGGACTAAATTAGCCTCCTTTAATACCGTGATCAACATCATGATTACAGAGCTCTACAATATTTTATCAAGGTTTTTACAACTTCTCATGCCAGTGTGAGTGCTGATTTATTGACCTTCCCATGCACTCCATGACTCACGAGCACATACATGTATAGCCATATAGCCATCTTTCTTTCTGCACCCTATGACAGATCATATGGCTCACATGTGAGTCTTGTGACACAGTTACTTGGAAAATTGTTTGTCCTATCTTTTCACCCTAATCATATTCGATTGAATAGATTGACATAGTAGGCCTAATGATAATAGGCAGAGTGAATGACAACATTGCAATAGTACTGGGTACTGCATTGTCGGCCTATTCACTAAACTGATTAAGGTCTCGATAAACCGGCTAAAATTTTGCTGCATATATCTGGCCATGGCACATTGCAAAATATCGTGGCCCATACATGACCAATAATATTATTGCACAATAATAATGGGGCCCAAAATAGCGGCACGTGCTTAATGGTGATGGGTTGAAGAAAGATTGGCAATAATCTTGCCCATTTTGATCCGCATATTGTGCAATAATCATCAATGTGCTAGAAACATTGAAATCTGTGATGAATTTCAATGATTTGCTCCCAAATTTTAGAATTTCACGGTCGATTTTACAGATTTGTTGGACGAAAGTAGGGGGCGTGCGCTGGGTGCACGCCTGGCACATGTAGGCCTACCTCTCGACATGGGGGTATGAAAATTGCGGATCTACATGTACAGTACAATTCATTCCTGAGGGCATTATTGGTTGCAAAGAATTCATCATACAAACCTGCATTGAGCAGTCCAACAGCATCCCAGCCACTGCAGGTACTTGGGAAACACGTACCAAGGTAGATTGGAACCTTTTGTCCTGGTGCCAGTACGTTCACCGCTGCATCAAGCTGTATTAAGGAAAATCAGAGAAATACTTTGCATCATTTTTTAAAAATGATGCAAAGTATTTCTCAGTGTGGTTTTTTAAAATTTAAAAAACCACACTGTATTGAATTCAGAAATTGCTTACGTCCTCCGACGTTAGTGTAGTGTAAAATGTACTATACTCTGTCTGAATGCATTAGAGCTCTGCCTGCAGTTTTTTCATTGTGTGCTGAAAACTAGGCCTTGATTCTTTGAAGTACGTATCGGGCAAGCATTTTGGGGACCATCACGAGGCTATGAGACCTCTGCCTGCACAGTCCTAACACTTTGAAAATGTCGTAAAATTCAATACTGTGAGGCCTTAAGAACAATACACGCATAGTTTATTTCTTTCACTCTCATGCTTACCAAGATAGTTTATGGTTGTGATGCAAGAAATTTACAAGCGAGATTGTATCAGAGCCACAATTAATATTTAAATTGGTTTACAGATCCGCCACACTTGTTTTTTCCGATTTTGTAAAATAAAAATATTTGAAAAAATGGCATTATTTTTTTGCCGCTGCCCACAAACTGATAACCCAATCAATGAAAAATGAAAAATAATTTAAAAAAAAACGCTTTATTATTTTACCGTCGACATGCTGGACGAACCTTGCGTGACGAAAATAATTCACAGCGGTTGTAACATTCATTCCGTTCTTATACATTGAGTGCACAAACATTTCGAAACAGCGGAGCTACCAGAACATGCAGAAACGTGGATTGGTTTGACGCTAAAAATTGGCCCTAAAGTGTCATCAATTTTATATTTTTGTACATTTTTATTTTTTTATAGTCGCCTGTTACATGTTTCGACAAATATAAAAAAATAATCAAATAATTACAATTATTTTTATTTCTTTTTTTCGCCCTACTGTCAAGGGTTTCCAGGAAAACAAAATGAAAAAAATATTTTTGTTTTTATTTTCCTCCCTCCTGTCAGGGGTTTCCAGGGAAAAAATCTGTAAACCAACAAATAAAATATCCGTGGCCTAAAAGGTTTAGAGTTGAAAGAAATATCATGAGTGATTGATTTGGTTCAACCAGAGACCCCTGGACCGGTATTCATAAAACTACTTAAGTCTAAGTCTCGCACTTATCCTTTGTTCAAAACAAAAGATAAGTACCGGTATCACACTTAGACTTACCGGTAAGTAGTTTTATGAATACCGGTGCTGGAGCCTACTGTCAGTGACTTTGCTGGTATGTAGATTCCTCATCATGGATAATAGAAACAAAATTACCAGTCCTCCAATCGCAGCAGTGCAATATTTCCCAGTGAAATCTAATTTTTGGGGGTCGACTTCCATACACTGCTCGTATGCTCCATTCCAATGAATGTTACCCTTTAGTACACCGCTAGGGAGTTTCCCAAAAGCATCCAACACTGAAAAAAATGGCAAATCCTGGTTAAGGACTTTTTCACAGTTTTTGCAATACTTCAGTTCGGTGTCAGGAAGTTCGTTAGCAACTCCTCGTCACTGACTTGAAGTGTCAGTAGTGGCAGTGTTTCCGCCAGAGGGTACCATAGACCCTCAAAGGAACAGAAGAGGGAAATTTTCTTTGATTTCATGAGTTCTTGCTGATTTTGAAGAAATAAGTACAAGTAGTACCCTCAAAAAAGTTTCTGGCAGAAACCCTGACCGGTACACAGTCGTTGTTACGATGAGGGGTTAAAAATGGTCCATGGACCATGTGCTCACCCATTTGGACATAATAGTGTAATGACAGAGAGAGGTATATCAGTTATGAGCAATCTGGGTAAGTCATTCCAAAGTTGTAGGACTTCAATGATTTTCAGTTTATGCCACCTGGCGGCCATATTGGATGTTCAATCGGGCCAAAAGTTCACATGCACATAAAGGTCATCTAGAGGGAGCCACATAGCACATTTGAGTGCTCTGGGTCAAGTCATTCCTGAGTTATAGCACATTTGATGATTTTTGATTTGATGATGCAAGACATCAAGACGCTCGGTGAAATAATGAAGAACTGTGGCAGGTTCGTTACTTTTGTCGAACTTTGACCTCTGTGACCTTGAAAAGTAGGTCAAATCAAAAACCCGTTATATATGTTATGAACCGGTATCCTAATATGATGCACCTATGATAAAAATTTGGAGATGATCAAGTTATTAGTTCAGGAGTTATTGCACTTTTTGTGTTTTTGGTTTTGGCCACCTGGAGGCCAAGCCAAGAATCGAATCGGACCGAAACTTGGTGTCATAGGTCATCTGACCTAGGGGTATATATGTACCAAGTTTAAGATCAATAGCCCCAACGGTTACAAAACGTGCCCTGCTAACGGACGACGACGACGGACGCTGCACCATTGTAAGAGCTCACGGGTGAGCTAAAAATGCACTTAAATCACACTTAACATGACAAAGGATAATACATAGTGTAATCTAAAACATAAAATGTGACCCGTGACAGCAAAATGAGTCGGAATGTGCACAGTAGAAGACCCAAGGTGAACCAATGGTTTGTTGATTTCAGCATTGTCTGCCCATTGGGTCATTCCATCTCAGATCACCCAAAAAATTTGCATTTTGAAACCTCACCTCCTCCAATTTATATGAAATTTGGTATATATGTAATTCATGGCCAGAAAAGCCAGAATTTCAAATTTCGTCTTTCTCAGACCAATGGTTTTCGAGATATCGCAATTTCAATTTTTCACATTTTTGCAAAAATGGGCGCGACTGCCAAATTTCAAATTGCTGTAACTCGGCAACCACTTGTCCGATTTTGAAAAACAAGATATTTCTGTAAAGGGGAGATCACAAGGAATCTAAATCTGGCATTTGTTTGTGCATTTGGGTACTTCTGAGGTGGATGACCTTTTGACCTATATTTTGACCTTGAAATTGACACTGTGGGACGCGCCCAACCTCTTTGGCTCCATTATGAAAAATGTAGCCCTATGTGTCAACTACAACATATAAAAAAATTGGAGGGGTTTTCTCTTTTATACTTGAGCAAATTGGGGTCGAATAGAGGCCTACCTCAAGACTCCTTGTATATAATGTACATAAAGTGTGTAGAATATGTACACAGAGTCTACTTGTACCTTGTCCAGCTATGGTATCACCTTGCAGTTCTAGCAGGATTATAAACAAGCCCAGTTTCACTGACATTATATAAGACGCACGTCTATAAACTCAGTGACCCCCTCCACCCCCCACCATGCCCACCCGACTTATAGACGCAGTTCAAGAACCCTGGTGTAATGAAGAAGGCAGTGTTGATATGCCTGCCCTCTAGTCATTTTGACCTCAGGACTTTGTGTGCTGCAGCTACGATAATGCCCCATGTTGGTTTGGGGGAGGAAGTCTCACCGACTCAGAAGAGTTTGGCTTACAAGATTAAGTTAATGCATCCCAAGGGAGCAGCCTTCCACTGGCCATCCAGAGGTGATTGTTGTTGGATTCCTGAATCTGATGTACATTGGGTGATAATTGAAGCGCTCCATTCTTGAAATCGTCAAAATCAAGGTCAAAATATAGGTCAAAAGGTCATTCAACTCAAAAGTACCCAAATGCACCAACAAATGCCAGATTTAGATTCCTTGTGATCTCCCCTTTACAGAAATATCTTGTTTTTCAAAATCGGACCAGTGGTTGCCGAGTTACAGCAATTTGAAATTTGGCCGTCGCACCCTTTTTCGCAAAAATGTGAAAAATTGAAATTGCGATATCTCGAAAACCATTGGTCCGAGAAAGACGAAATTTGAAATTCTGTCTTTTCTGGCCATGAATTACCTATATACCAAATTCATCTAAATTGGAGGGGGTGGGGTTTCACTCATTGGGTGAACTGAGCTGGAATGACCCCATTGTGAAATTTGACTTTGTCCATTTCTGCAATTGTTCTCTGGTGTCATCTTGAGTCTGCTTGATCTTTCCGGCGCATTCCGACTCATTTTGCCCTCACGGGTCTAAAGAAAGCTTAGAGCTATGTAGCCTACGATTTTCCGACAACGACAATGCGGCAACGACAATACAATATTTTTGCAGTTGCCGTATTGTCGTTGCCGCATTGTCATTGTCAAAAAATCGTATGTACACTACCTAGCTTTAGTGTGCCAATGGCACTGTGCCCGCTTGGCTTGAAGCATGGTGGTGGGAATCATCAGCAACCCCATAAAAGCCATTTAGGTACAAACATGCCAAATTGCCATATTAATCTCTTGACTAAGAACATGCAAACCATTAGAAAAAGAGCCAATTTCGTAATTTCAGGCGAACTTTGACCTCTGTGACCTTGAAAAGTAGGTCAAATTAAAAACTCGGGTACTATATCTTATGTATCCTTATTAGATATACCCAGGAAAAAAATTTGACAAAAATCCATCTCTTGGTTATGGAGAAATAGCACTTTCAGTGATTTTGGTTTTGGCCCCCTAGTGGCAAAGTCAAGAATCAGATTTCACCGAAAGTTTGTCTGTAAGTTGCTATAACCTAGAGGTACATGTGTACAAACTTTCAACATGATAGTTCAAACCATTATCAAAATATAGCCCTTTGAAATTTTTCACAAAACGCCCCCTGGAGGCCAAAATAGGAATCCAATCGTGCTCAAAATCGAACTCGACCTAGATCTTAGGCCCATATATAGACCCACCGAAGACCAAAAAGATTCGTCAAAAAATAAAGGCGCTAGAGCGCTAACAAACCAAAAGTTTACGGACGAAGCGCCGTACCGCCGTACGTACGGACGCACGACAGACCACCACTAAATGACCCCAACCACAGCATAAGCCCTGCTGGGCCTTGCGGCCAAGCGGGCTAAAAATGTGTGCTGCCAACTTCCGAGTGTACCGTACTTACTTTGAAGGGCATATGCTGACTTGTTTTTATTGCCACTTATCAAGTCTGAAATCATCTGCTCTGTGCTGTTCAAGCATTTTTCAGAGACATTGTAATTGTATCGAGCTGCCTGTATGGTCTCCTCTTGAAAGACACTTGTTGGAATATCTGACAAACTTGATCTTAAGACCTGGAAAAAATCATAACTAATTTCAGGCAATACCCTAACACACAGCTTTTTTGTGGTGGTGGGGGAGGGCGTATTAAGCAGGGACCAGATCCAGGATTGTGGGAAAGAGGGCCCGGCGCACTGTGCTAGATACATTGAAATCTGCGGTCAATTTCTGCGATTTTTGGATAGGTTTTTTGAAAATAAAAAAAATTTTTGAGGAGGGGTGGGCTCTAGGACAATTCGTCCCCATGGACAATTCGTCCGCCCCCCAGATAATTCATCCTAGGACAACTCATCCCATAAGACAATTCGACCCTACAAATGTATGCCCTATGGACAATTTATTCATTCCCTTGGAAAATTCGTCCCAAGACAATTTGTCCCTTAGGACAATTACATGTACCGTAGTCCCTTACATGTACATGCCTTAGGACAATTGACCAGATCCAGGATTGTGGGAAAGAGGGCCCGGCGCACTGTGCTAGATACATTGAAATCTGCGGTCAATTTCTGCGATTTTTGGATAGGTTTTTTGAAAATAAAAAAAATTTTTGAGGAGGGGTGGGCTCTCAGGACAATTCGTCCCCATGGACAATTCGTCCGCCCCCCAGATAATTCATCCTAGGACAACTCGTCCCATAAGACAATTCGACCCTACAAATGTATGCCCTATGGACAATTTATTCATTCCCTTGGAAAATTCGTCCCAAGACAATTTGTCCCTTAGGACAATTACATGTACCGTAGTCCCTTACATGTACATGCCTTAGGACAATTGGTCTCCGCTGAATTGAATTTTAAAGGTTGCTTTACTCAGTCAGGACTTTGTTGTAGCTGGGACTCGGCGCTGTTTTTAGTCTTGGTTTCCGACAGACAAGGACAGATGAGATAAGCCGGAGTGAATATACATTGTACATGTAGGCCCCTATGACATACGGTATCAAGAGATCTCATCTCCATCATCCCTGAAATATCTATGCAGGGCAGTTTCAATGTCATCTGATTTCAATTCCTTGGGCAAGAAACCAAAACACAACACTAATACCTATTGATATCATGATGTGTGATGTTTTCATGTTGGGCAATGAAGCTGGCATTTCAACTTTTATGCCATTTCAAATTTGATCTTTCGACATTTTTAGAATTTGATGGGGATTAAAATCTGAGTGGATTGAAAACAAAAGAAATGTATCAGGTTTTTATGTGGACTAAAGAGTCCCAGCTTCAGCCTTCAAGCCTTCCGACCCCCACCCCCCAAATCTAACCAATCCGTTCTGGATGGATTGAAATCAAAGGTTGAACCCCCAAGACTAGAGTCCAGGCTTCAGCCTCTGTCTGAAAAAACCTACCCACCTCCGACTCTGGAGATTGAAACAAAAAGGACATCTACCCAAAAGACTAAAGAATGAAGAATCCTGGCTTCAGCCTTTGTCTTCAGACCCCCCCCCCCCC
>NMRB01004119.1:8414-29193 GCA_002633025.1 Notospermus geniculatus | reverse complement strand
GCTAACTTTATTGTATGTAAGCAACTTTGGTAATGAACCCTTAAACTGTTTATCTGCTTTCTTGATGGCCTTATATTTACGTTCACTTATTACTCCCCCATTACACATTATTCTGATAGAGCCAACGATGTTATCTTTTGACAACCTTTCAATTTTGAACCTCTAAATCTTATCTTTAGGCTTGCTCAACACATACACGTAATTTCTCTTTGCTGGTACCGATAATTTACGATTCTTGGACCTCGATGCTGCTGCTGCCAGTTGCGCTTGTGTTGCACAGTTTTTCAGGGTTTGGCCAGGCCATCTATGTTGTGGCGCAGACGCCCCAAGAGCCGCCGTGAGACAGATGGCGATGACCGTCACGTTTTACAGGGGGACATTCTTTACTGCTACACCTGTACCCCGGCCTATTACCGCATTGAGATTCACGCCCGAGCGGCTGGACGCGATATTCTGATCGCTAAGAGAATGAACCTACACTAGCACTCGTGTTGTATGTGTCATTCTACTACAACCACGGTATTTACCGCGGAACAGGAGGTGTCCAAAAGGTCAAAAATAGCGAATTTTAATAATTCATTCTCCCGCTAGGCGCCGCCAGTGACAAAGTGGAGGATAATTGATTCACGCCTCCAAATCGTTGCAGCCAATCAGACATCGGCCCGACCGACAGGTGGTAAACTCTACTACGAAAACACATTATTATCATATGAATTCCGAAGAAAGCATGCGCTTGGGAGAGCAGTTCTCTGTGGAAAAAAAATCTAGTACTTCTGGAGGCACAGTAGCTTTAATTTGTCCTTGCTGTGCAAATAAACTCCGCCAATACACAGACTGTCTGCTTTTATATGCAGCCCTTTAGTCCTGGGCCTGACAGGATACGTGTCATCAAAAATACCTACTGCACACTTATGATTTGTTTGTGTCGAACAGTTCCTTGAATTGTGAGACGCAACACTGCTTGAGAGTAGATATCCGATGTAACATTTAATCGTTATTTAACGATTGCCGAAGGCCTGGTGGGCACGCTGGATAATGGCTATAGGCCTACAGATTGTTGACATGAAATGGAATAAGGCGTAATAACACATGATATAGGATAGAACGGTGGTTCTGACGCACATCGACAGTTTGCAAGAGGCGAGTGCAACGTTACAAAGTTACTTGATCGGGAAATCATTTCGTTCAATGTTCCCGTTTCTGTTCACATTTTACCTGTGCTTTTGTACAGCTCTATTCATTGATGACAATCATTATCAACTTTCCTAACTACACAACGTGGAATGGAAAATTTCACAACCACAGCCTTCGCCACAATTGGTGACGCTACCATCTCTGAAGATGGCACGTTTGGCCCCAAATGCAGAGGTTATTCACGCTCGTCAATGCATAAGAGCCAATATGCCTTCTTCTCAGTTGTTGTGAATGTTTTCTTCTCGCCAATCGTCGTCGTCATTGGTGTCATCAGTAACAGCTTGGCTATCGTAACGTTTGGGCGGGAGCGGCCCTTTACGTCCACGACAGTGTACCTAAGATGTCTCGCCGTGGCAGAGACCATGTTCCTCATCTTTAAGTTGCTGTACACCCCAAGCTCCCGAATCCATTTATATTTCGGTGTACTTAGGGAATTAAGGACTTTCCGAATACTTGCGCAGCCGTATTTGTACGCATTTTCTCCCGTAGCTAAAATGTGGTCAGTGTACGTCACTGTAAGTGTCGCAGTAGAGCGCTTCATCGCCGTCTGCAAACCTCTGAGGGCAGCATCACTTTGTACGATCAGGAATGCACGTCTTGCGTGCATAATCAGCGGTTTGTTGTCTTTTTGTTTCTTTATGGATCACATGTTCATTAGCAAAATCACCTGGATTTATGACCCGTGTACCGATTCTTACTTTCCTTCCCCGTCTTGGTTACCCATATTTTACAATATGTACTACCGAATGATCCGTGTAAGTACATACGTCATATTGCGGTCTTTTGCGCCTCTGCTCATCTTGGTTTATCTTACCTATCGCATCGTCTTTGCTCTAAAAGAATCAGGTTTGAGAAGTCATGCAGGCGGTGGAGGCAAGGGTGGAAACAAGAAACTTGCCGGTACCTTCCGAGTTGTAGCTGTTGTAATCGTTTTTCTCGTACTGGAACTGCCCGGAACTGTTATTCAAATACCCGATCTTATTCGATCCTTTGCCCCTAAACATAACATTGCCCGCGATTATTTTTACATGGCTCTATCATTCACGTATCTTTTAGAGTTGGTGAACAGTTCTTTGAACTTTTATATTTACTGTATAACTGGGGCACGATTCAGGCGTGCATTACGACAGCTGTTCACCTGTTAACTATACCTTCGAGACTGCTACAGCGTCCTTTGGTGGCTTCCATTGAATATCCGTATAGTGGTATCCATTCTACATCAGCCAAAGTTCATGGTAAATGGGTATCCAATCTTTCACCGTTATTCATCAAAACTACTACACGGTGGATTTTTTATCAGTCTTTTCGAATTTCGAGTCGAGGAGAGGCGCAGTATAGATGACATAACCATACAAAGTAGTCCCAACGCCGTGAAAATGACGTCTATGGCTATTCATAACAAAAGGCGTAGTCACCGCATTCAAGGCGTTATTAGGTAAAAGACTAAAGTGCACCGATAACGTATTACTTCACGTCCATGAGGCTTTCCTACGCCAACCATGATTGGTGAATTACCAGTCACGTGACAATATATAAGTTACCTATACGTTACAGTTACGTTACACAAATGAATAGAAAGCCAGCCCATTTTACAATCAGCTCCGCCTGCAGGATTAATGATATGAATGAAATGGGTTGACCCTTACACGGCTTTGCATAACGCGTCTGTCGAGTCAATGCAATTCTGTTTCTTAATTAGTAACACTAACAGCAATAAAGGTGGCGTAATTGTTTTTCATACCGTGTGCAGATAGCCTGTTGGGGTATTATACAAGAGGTCGGTTTGTCCACTGCTATAGAAAGAGGGACCTTGTTGCGACAGTAGGCAGTATGGCTAGGCTGCATTATTTTCCTCTGCGCCCCCCTCCGTCACCACCACCACCACCACCACCGCTTTTACTACCACTGGATTATCTACAAGCACCACGTCATGGCCGATAAATTTATTGAATGGAAATGAGAGCCAAATCCATTATCATTCGCTGCTAAGGGTTTTTGGTCACTAATTATTGCAGGAGGAAACCGCAGTGTCCGGAGAAATAATGCGTTACCAAAGATAGCGACTTCTTCGTCACGCTCCGCACCAGGGGCGTAGGCTGGGGTGCACTGGATGCACGTGCATCCCCCCAAAAGCTTCAGAGAGTTCCGCTTAACAAGTGTTAAAAATTAAACACCCTTTCTTTCTTTCACAGCTCAGCTATCACACGTTGCAACAGATAACACAACGTTTGCCATACCCCTGCAGGTTCATCATCCATACTATCAACTATTAGTATCAGGAAGATAGTACAAGGAAAGTCCGGCTCTTTGGATTTAGTCAAATATATTGTATTTAGTCAATTTAGTCTTTGCATTTCAAGTCGAAAGCATGCAGAACGTTACTTTCCTTTTTTCTGCAGTGGTGTTCCATCAACCACCACCCCCCTGCCTCACACCAGGGACCAGCCTACGCAACATGTCGCTATTAAGTTCTTCCATAATTTTCCCGCGCAATTGCCATGCTTGATGAGGGATTTGAATCTCCCCTCCCGCCTGCCATGACAAACTTCATTCTTTATTGCGCGAGTCAAGATACATGCTTTCATACATACAGGAGTATGCAAGAGTTAGAACGACGCTTTGGATGTACTCAACAGTATCTCCCATTTCACAGTGCAGTCATTACCCAGAAAAACTTGCTCTTCGTCATTCACCAGTCATACAACTAGCTCATATATATTCATAAGGAGGCTTGTCCTAAAGTCTGACTGTGAACCAATCACGGGCTGCACGTTGCATATAATCAAGCTTACGTTCACGACCGCAGCGCCACTCTGGTGGAAAATGACGGCGTAACCAATCACATTCCAGGTTACAAGGTAACATCGTAACGTTTGGGCGGGAGCGGCCCTTCACGTCCACGACAGTGTACCTAAGATGTCTCGCCGTGGCAGAGACCATGTTCCTCATCTTTAAGTTGCTCTACACCCCAAGCTCCCGAATCCATTTGTATTTCGGTGTACTTAGGGAATTAAGGACTTTCCGAATACTTGCGCAGCCGTATTTGTACACTTTTTCTCCCATAGCTAAAATGTGGTCAGTGTACGTCACTGTAAGTGTCGCAGTAGAACGTTTCATCGCCGTCTGCAAACCTCTGAGGGCAGCGTCACTTTGTACGATCAGGAATGCACGTCTTGCGTGCATAATCAGCGGTTTGTTGTCTGTTTGCTACTTTTTTGATCACATGTTCATTAGCAAAATCACCTGGATTTATGACCCGTGTACCGATTCTTACTTTCCTTCCATGTCTTGGTTACCCATCTTTTACAATATGTACTACCGAATGATCCGGGTAAGTACATACGTCATATTGCGGTCTTTTGCCCCTCTGCTCATCTTGATTTATCTTACCTATCGCATCGTCTTTGCTCTAAAAGAATCAGGTTTGAGAAGTCATGCAGGCGGTGGAGGCAAGGGTGGAAACAAGAAACTTACCGGTACACTCCGCGTTGTAGCAGTTGTAATCGTTTTTCTCGCACTGGAACTGCCGGGAACTGTTATTCAAGTACCTTATCTTATTCGATCCTTTGCCCCTAAATATAACATTGTCCGCAATTATTATTACATGGCTCTATCATTCACGTATCTTTTAGAGTTGATGAACAGTTCTTTGAACTTTTATATTTACTGTATAACTGGGGTACGATTCAGGCGTGCATTACGACAGCTGTTCGCCTGTTAACTATACCTTCGAGACTGCTACAGCGTCCTTTTGTGGCTTCCATTGAATATCCGTATGGTATCCGTTCTACATCAGCCAAAGTTCATGGTAAATGGGTATCCAATCTGTCACCGTTATTCATCCAATCTACTTTTATGCAAATGAATCAAGAAAACCTTCTCTGTGATTCGGTGTTTCCACACATGGATATGGTGAGATTTTTGTTCTGGGAGGAAAGAGACGCAGGAGGCATTTTGATAGGCGGCCATCTTGAAATTCAATATGGTGGCCATTTGACGTCATCGACAATGCCATCATTCGATTGGCCGTACCCCCAAACCCAGATATAGCCACTTGAATTGTGGTTTTAGGTGGACCAGAACAAAAGTTATGGCCAAAACTCTGTTTTGCAGGCAGACGCATGGCGGCCATCTTGAAAATCAAGATGGCGCCCACCAGGGGGCGTTTTTTTACGTGGCACCCGTCTTTAAATTAATCAGTATTAAAAACTGCACCAGTGTGCCAAATTTGCTGCTTTTATACCGATTTGCACGATTTTACCCCTTATCGGCCGGACTAAAATGGATATTGTGAGATTTTTGTTCTGGGAGGAAAGATATGGGTAAAACTGTTGCACAAGGAAATGTCACTATTCCCAAAGTGCAAAAAATATCTGCACCTCTTATTTCTTGATTCCCCCATGTTTCAATGATTTGACACGTGTTTATCCACCGATATTAGAGAGTTTAAGATCTTGAACGCGAAAGTCAATCGTGAACGGGAATGACGTCACTGTCGTTCCCGTGAAAAATTCGCGTAGATTTAGTTAAAGCGAATCGGGATCGTATATAGGTCATAGTGGTATTCCATCACGTGTCAAATGGGTTCATGCACAAATGAAACCGAGGCAACCCAAATAAAGCATGCATTCTTACGCCATCGGAAAACGACAAATAGCCTTGTTCTGCGTTCAGCTCTTACGAGAACGCAGTCGGGTGGTGCGGAACAGTGACGCAATGTCACCCTTATGGGCCCCCGTTAGTAATTTTGCAAATGGGAACAGTGTCCCCGGCATAATTGAGTGTGGACGAACTGACCCCTCTACAAACATTACATCATTTGTATTAGATTGATTGCTTGAATGTGGGGTTCACAACCAATACCTCCCTAAGCAGATCTGTCCTAAGATTCCTGTACAAGAAAGGGCGTTCGAACACGATTGGGCTAGTCAGGTGGCTGCATACTGACGTCACTCGCGTTCATGTTTGTCGTTCGCGTTCTAGATCTTAACGTCTCTAACCTCTCTTTGTGGATTAAGGTCTCCCGATACATATGAGCTGTGGTTACACTACATAGAAATCCCCGGGCTTTTTGAGCCCGTGTCAAGCCAGGTGTAACGTTTTTCAGTGAGGCCGTTTTTCTGTGTGGCTGTTATTGTTCGGAACACACTGGGAAACAGACGCACTGTTTCTCTGTGTGTCGCCCATTGTCCAGTCGCCACTTATTCCGTCAATCTATTGTATTGTCACACTGGCTCACGGGCCTCACTGAAAAACGTTACACCGGGCCTGAAAAAAACCCGCTTGAGACCCGGCGAGCGTCTACGCTACTAAAATCCAGCTGAACTTAATTGCTACGCCCGGCGATAGGGTCGCTGCTGGAGCGTACTCTTCACGAAGAGGAGGCGCTAAATTGGAGTGCTGGCTTTTTACCGCGCATGCCCACAAGACACGCCGCCTGTCGCGGTGTTCAAGAACTAGACAAAGCCCGGGTCTATTGCGTCTACACTACTTAAAAAACCCGCAGGAGACGCGGGTCTGAATTAAGCCCTCCAAAAACCCTTCGAAATCGGAGAGTTCAAAAAGCCCGGACTTTTCATCCCCGGTGTGAAAGTAACCCAGGTCCTAGTAAGTAGGGTCCGCGGGACCCTAACTCCTAGGATTCTAAGTCCTACGGACCCTAACTCTTAGGAATCTAAGTCCTACGGTCCTGGACAACTAGGAATTGTAGTCCCAGGACCAAGAATCCTAGGAACCAATGTCCTAGGACTGCGCCTCCTTAGGTCCAACATTTAGAAACAGCGGTCCTAGGCGGACCTCCGTTACGATAGAAATCTAGGATCCCACGTCCGCCGTACTCGCTTTCCTAGGAATGCAGGTCCGGCGGCCCTGCTTTCCGCGGAACGCAAGTCCGCCGGACCTGCTTTCCCCGCAATGCAAGTCCGGCGGCCCTGCTTTCCTAGCAATGTAAGTCCGCCCGACATAACTTCCGAGAGAAACACGTCCACAGAGACCATTACATTCCTCGAAATCAGAGTCCTGCAGACCTACGATTTTACAAATCCACGTCCAAAAGATGTGCTCGCAGGAATGAGGACGTATACAACAAGGCTTCACGTGCGTTTTATATCAAGCATACTATTGTGTTACATGTATGTGATCAACCGTTCCTCTTACAGATGAATTATTCCAATAAACGTGCGCCTAGTAGATCATGCAAGATGCACCACAATGTTCGAAGATGACAAGAAAAAACAATTTAGGCTAAGCAAAAAAAAGAGGCTGCCGGACGGGGAATCGAACCCGCAGTATTTGCATAATGCAGGTCTCCGAACCACTACACCACGAGTGACTGGCTGACCGACCACCGATTATTTTAGCTATTTGAATGCATGTCCTATTAAACAGCTATACAGGTTCTATTGCGCAAAAGGGGAAGGACTTTAGTTACGGCGGACTCTGATTTCTGTCACTGCTGTAAAAGAAATCTAAGTCCCCTAGTAATCAGAGTCCTACTTGTTATATAGGATTGGTAACCCAGGAATGGAAGTCCCCGTAGGACAATGGTTCCTAAGGAATGGGGGCCCGGACCTTGGTTCCGGGCGGACTTGCATTTCTTTCACACCGGGTCTATTAGACCCGCGCTTTTAACAGGTGTAGACAGAAAAAGCCCGGGTGAGACGCGGGTTTTTATGTAGTGTAAACAGGGCTATGGTTTCGCGCCCAAAGGTGAGCGGCTCGGCGATTTTGTGGTTAGTGCGGTTCTATGAATATAACAACCCGCATGTCGTCAAGTCTGCGGTTTCCCGGATTATAGGTTCTATCTTTCTCCGTAAAATTCCTGGAAATTTAAATATAAAATATAAAATATAAATTAACCTGACGGACCTTTTCTTCACCAATGTTCTGATGCGAAACAGTTATTTTTTTATGTTGCCTATGTCAGATAGCAACACAACACAAAATGGGAGATCATCTCCGTATCAGGAGATGATCTCCCATTTGGGAACCCGGCACTAAGTTTTCTGATTTTACTGATTACCTGTCTCCAATAGGGAACACCGATCACGCAGACCACGCGAGAATATACGCGTGGTTTTGAACTGATAGTACACCAATGCCACCTATTATTCATGACGATTCAAGGTGTGATTGGCCGTGCTTGGTGAACCGCATCTCACGAACAATGGGCCTAGGTCAACGCTAGGTGTCTCGTCTGCTCTATCAGTAGTCATCACGTGACCAATTGGCGCTCCCCATTGGCCGACAATCCTCCGATCTGGAAATGATCTCCCCATTAGGAGTTGTGATTTTGCCCGTCTCCCAGTGTGGAGATGGAGCATTATTGGGATACATGCTGGGCCACTTTTAGGCGTATAAATGTGACATGTAATGTATAGTGTTGGACAGCTCAGATCAGTTGCAGGGTATAATTTGGTATTTCCCATGTTTCTGTTCGACTGACATGGCTATGGTCATCGCAGCTAAATGTCATGTCATGTCATATATATCATATCGCATGGCATCACATCACATCACATCACATCACATCAAGGTATCCTGATCTCTGTCAATGTACCCTGATCTCTACCAATGTATCTGATCTCTATCAATATATCTTGATCTCTATCAGTGTACTATTCGTGTAGAAGTACCTGTACATCGGGAACCATACGACATTTACAATGTCATCTTGTTCATTATTACTTATGTTTTCATTTAGTTCGAGAGCATACACACACTTCAACTTGGGGCCACCCCCAGGCACATCCCCACCGTGGATGAATTCCCCCATCCATACACATGCTGCTTGTTCCACTAAGTCAATGTTCTGTCTAGTGCCAGTAGAAATCACACGACAGAGGTCTTTGGGCATTCTGCCTATTGTTTTTATCAAAACATTGCGGACTCGTTGTCTCGGCCGGTGATTCCTCGTGATGTTATCAAGTATATCGGGATCAACTTTAGACTGGTCCCCTGTCGTAGTTCTCGCTTCACTACTACGACAGGCATCTTGAACGCCAACTCGGCATGTGATTGGTCAGCCAAACGTCATCAACGGTCGCGCCATGAGTCATCNAAGTTATTCAAGAAACAAAAGTGTGACAGACAAAATCTCAACTTTTGATATGTCAATTTCACCATGAACCAGGTATCGGAGACTGGAAATTTTCATTCCATCTTGTAGCTCAGGTCATGAAACCCGGGGGTAGGTCACATTTCCAGGTCTGTAGCTCTTGCAGGAACAAAGTTACAGGTGTGACAGACTGAACAGACAGACAGACACACACACACACACAGACAGACACCACGACCAAACACTATATGGTTTCCGATCTTGAGATCGGAAACCATAATAAATTTCAACGCCGTTCAACAACATTAATTACCCATTCACTGTTGATATGAATGCTAGAGGTTTGGTATTTTGTAAGTTCCATCCTTTGATAAGCCTGATTTGTTTGGCAATTTCCAAATAATTGGCCATTTTTTAAGATAGTGTTTTAGATAGATGGAGCACAGCGTCTCATCAGGCCAAGCAAAATTACAAGCCATACTTCTTTACTTGGAATCTCCTAATCAGGGGAAGATCTCTAAAGTAGCAGATCAGGTTATTCTCCCGATCTGAAGACCATCTCCTGAATAGGAGATCAGGTTATTCTCCTGATCAGGAGATCATGGGCCTTATTTACGAAAGGCACGCAAAGTATGCGACCACGCAAACTGGCATTTTCGTATTTACGAAGCCCACACCATGCCAAAAAATCGTTTTCAGGGTGGAGATGCCGCGCTGGAGGAAATAAATAAAGCAGCAAAAGCTTGGGTTCCCCCAGGTGTACCTTCCACTGATCAATGGAGAAGGATTTTCAGAAATCTGGATGAACTGAAAGAGGTAATGGGAGCAGTCAGCCGCGCATATTGCCAACAGATGGCAGCAAAGTCTTAGCGGACCAATGTACAGGAAAATCTACGTGATTGCTGCTCGATCGATAATGACTGGGTCCGCTAGATGCATTGAATTGGGCTGTAGTGACACCTAGTGGTCAACTCGCTGACAGCTCCTATTGATACACCGGTACCCATTGTAAACGTACCTACTTATGCTCCGGTCAAAGGAATGGCATTTTTTCAGTTTTGCAATGGTCATTGTTTTCTGAATTGTTTCCCCACTGCATCTGTAGTTGACCCAGTACTGACATTTGGGCGTGTCACATTGAATCCACTCATTCAACACATCACCATATTTCAGCAAGGCGGCTTCATCCATCTGCGTTCCGTGCTTGATCAAACACCCTTGACAGAAATCACTGCTTTTCTTTTTACCATGTGCAGACTTTGGATTACGAGTAACTGTACATTTCTTCTTTTTTCCACGAGGTGCCTTTGTTGCTTTCGATTTGCCTGACTTTTTTCCCTGGAAGGTTTACGATATCTGTATCTTCCACTGTATTTCGGGGAGCTGGAGCTTTTTTCTTTGGTGTGTGGTCATGCAACTTTGCTGATGCACAGGCTAAGCGGGTGTTTGCTTGTTTCTTTACGAAGGATGGCCCACACTGGACCATCGCATGCCTTACTGCATCCTGAGATCTCAGGTCATTTACGGTCGTACCCTCCCTAATGCCCTGAGGAAATCCATCCCGTTTCGGTGGGGAAGACGGCTGTTCCCTCGTGTGTACTCGCCAATTGGTAATTCACGAATAATCCATGCACTGCAGTGGGGGAACGCCACTTGATGTAACATACCAAACACCGTGACTAGTGCTGCAACGTCTGCACACACATCTGGTGTTACGAGTTAACGGGCACCAGGCAAATAGAACTGTATCTCATTCCATAATTTATGCACGCTGTCGAATGACAGCTGCCCCAAACACATGAACTGGATCATACCTTCGTGTTTTGAACCTATTGATAGGTAGTCATTATGTACATAATCCGTGAGAACCATTTTGACGCGAAGTTCATTCAGGAATAGTCAAAAATTCAGCGAGTTTGTCAGGGAATCGAAGTGCGATTTGTCCCATCTTCACAACACGAAGTGGAGGCCCAGCTCTAATGAATGACGTCATTGCATGAACGCGATGCTGATTGGGCGAAAGGATTTCTTTCGCCAGTTCCCCACGAAATCGGGCGGATGTCCTCAGGGCATAGTGCGAGTGAGCGAGCGCGAAGCCCTGGGATTCTCAGGATGGCCTTACTGTGTATGAATGGTAGGCCTACTGCATTAGGTGACCGCTCTCGTTTACGAGGTCCACTCTGACGGAGTAAGGATATTTCGACAGTCATTTTTTGACAGTCAGCAGTCAACAGTCAACAGTCATTTTTCTGAAATAGGCCTATATGGTGGCACCCAACATAAGAAACAAAGAAATAAAAGGAACAGTTGGAAAAAAGATATCTGAATATTACTATTCAATCCTGTGTTACGAGTCTGCATGTAAATGGCACACTTTCTAGGAGACAGGCAATCCTGGATCATTGATAAGGAATTGAGGGCAGGCCATGTAGGTGAAGAATAGTATTCACCAATCTGTGTCTGTCATGCCTCTGATGTGACTCCCCCTTGTATAGGCCTACACGTCATGTACTTTGCCCTTACAGGACACCATAAGAGCAGCCAGTTCATCAACTCCGAACTTCCTTTCTGTCGATTTGCCGTTAGTAAAAAAATGTTCAGGGCACCAGAATAATCTTCTGAAAAGCACCAATGCTGTCAAATATGGTCTTTATTGTTGTTTGAATCACATTCTATTAAGTATTTAGCAAAACTGTCATGGTTCCTAAAATGACTGTTGACTGCTGACTGTTGACTGTTGAAAAAATGACTGTCGAAATATCCTTACTCCTCTGACGTACTTTGCAGCACATGCTGTTTTCAGGAACTTGGCCTGGAACATGAAAAAAACATCATTGAGTATATTTTTTTTAAATTTCAGATATGCAGTTAAACTCTGTCAAATGCTGGAATTAATGATCCCAACCTTGAGTCAAAAGATGAAGTGCCTCCAGACGGCTTTGGATTCAACAAAATTAGATGCCTCTTTCAGTAGGGTAGGGCAAATATCATCATTTTTTCATAACAAGTGTTTTCTGAGGCAAAATTTAATGCTGAATCCGAATCCGTAAACAGTTTTTGCATTTGACGCTGTTTTCAGTCAGTACAGTGGCCATTTTTAAAAATGGCGGCTGAATTCACTGATCTTGGCAACTCAAAACGGAATTCCGTTTTGAGTTGCCCATACAATTAATATGTGCCGTGTAATACGTCGTTCCTATGTTTTTTGGGGTCACTTGTTTCATTGAAGCAAGTGAAAAGGTCATAAGAGTACAGTAGACCCTCGCTATAACGTACTTTATCGTAAAAGTACTTTATAATGAGGTGTTCATTATAGTGAGGTAGTTTTTTAATGGAAATACAGCAGGGATTCTATACAGTAGAACCTCACCTAATGGACACCTCAACACTGATTTGTCCAGTCCCCAATTTTCCCAAGCCATTTTCAAACTCAATATTGCGGACACCTCACTCAGGACAACGGACAGTTGATTTTGGAAATTTGAGTCCCATAACCTCACTATTACGGACAGCAGGTTAGAACTTGAAGCCATTTTCAAAGTTTTCATTCACAAGTTGTCACAACCGGAACAACCGGGCCTAATCCCACGAGATTTTGCGAGACTTGGGCTTGGGATCTAGACCCGGACGAAAAATCAAGGCTACCATCTTGAAAATATTCATGCGCCCCCACCTATAGGTGGGATTGTGACGAGGTCACCTAACAACGTAGGAACTACTTCCGAACTATTTTAAATATCCGCTAGAAAATATAGTTTGGTACAATTTGTCACTTTCAGGACCAAAAAGAGCCCAATGAGGAAGTTTAACGGTCAATTTAGTACAGCAATCATGTATAGCAGTATCTTATTCAGATTATACGATTGTTATTATTATTTTATTGTTACCGAGTCGCTGGGTGAGGGGTCATTTCCGTCGTGTACGTGCATGATACTCCAAATACTAGAATACTTTCAATAGCTTCATTCTGGTATAAATATGTCTCAAAATTTGTCAAAGTTATTCATTTTACCTTAACTCCCCACAAGATACGGTATACTTTGGCTAATACTTGTCATTTTGAGACCTACTTCTACCTCGGCAGTAGTTCCCACCACCGGAGTTGTGAGGCCAGACTGATCACATAACCCTGCGCAAAATGGCGGATTTGACTGTATTTCGTCAGGGTCACAAACCGATTGACGACGTCCCCAGGTAAATGTCGGAGGCGTGTGCCCTGTTGTTCAGGTTGAAGTTGTCAAAAAGCTTGTGCTTTTACTTCAAGTTTTGCAGTATCCACATGTGCAACTCTTAAGTAATAAAAAGCATTTGCTAACTTATATGAATACCAATCGCTCTGTTTTGGACTCGCTTGTCTCAGTCCGAAGTTCAAGACTATGCATCGAAAACTAAGGCTAATGCTGGGCATTGGCAGTCAACTTTGGGCTCTTTCTTTACTAAATGAACGACTAATGGAAAAGTGCTTGTTGAAGAATGGAAAATGTGACAGCTCCAATTAGCAATGCATATATAGCTAACTGCGGTGTCTTATCAAGCTGTCTGATTCTTATTTGCAAAGATTGTTCAAGATTTATGTGCTGTTGAAAATATTTGTGAATGGTAAATTGTTCAAGAAATAGTTTTCTAATCAACAAATATTTACATGAAATGAAATTATCTTCTTGATTTGAGTTTACCCAAGCCCTAGGCAGAATGACCCCTCAAGGAATCCTGGACAGACAGTGCCACCTGGTGTCCGTTATTGATGGATTTCAATATTGCGGACACCTCACTATTACGGACAGCTGAGCTCAGTCCCAAGGTTGTCCAAATGTGTCTTTTGCTGAACGCCTCTCTGCCATGCATGAATCAAGCAAATGTGGGAATAGAATCAGTTTCAAAACCACCAACAACCATTTTCCTGAGATGTGGCTGAGTACTGAAGTACATGTAATGGGAATTTTGCATAATTCAGTGAATCTCGTTTTGGCCAATACTATTGCTGGTTAGAGATTCTTGAATCCTGCTCATTTTTTGAGTTACAAGTCAAACTTAAGTAAGTGCAACTTTGATACCAGTAGTGGGAGTGATCTTTACTCATCAGATATGAAGGGCCATTGGGGATTTGCTTGAAGAAGAACTTGCCATAGAAATATGCTGATCATAAGAGCAACTTATGTCTATTCTCACTCGAAAACTTATTTTCCGTGGCATTTTTTGGAGAGAAGTAGACCAAAAATCTATTTCCTACTATCAGCACTCATGCTATCATGTTTTTTTGTGCCAAAATTGAATTCCTTGACCCAAAAAACATAACAGGGGATATACTACATGCCATAGTTTAACGTTAATTGATGATACGCCCTTAAAAATGTGCATTTTGGCAGCCATGTTTAAATATGGCGGCTGTACTGACTGAAAACGTACCTGTAAGTAAAAATACTTATCGGATTCGGAATCAGCACTAAATTTCGCCTAGGAAACCACTTGTAGACAATTGATTTTCAGGAAAAAGCACATATTTGCCCTACCCTACTTTCAGAAACATGGTTACTTGAAGGGAATGAATGAATGTGCTCATACAAGTCTTGATGGCACAATCAAGCTGGACTGTGAACTTGTACAGATCACGGATAGAGCAAAGCATATATAGAATTCTTCTTGTAAGCAAAGCCTTGACTCAGAAGTTGGAACAGTACATGATATTGTTTGCGTGACTTCGAAGGGTAAGGAAGAAATCAGAACAGTGGACAGTTTGACAAAATAGGAACTTTGTCGCAAAATATATCGATGAGAAGTGAGGTGGTCTGATCTGTAACGCTCTCGCTCCCCACCATTTTGACTTTAGTTCGAGTAGCTGGTTGGGGTATTTTCTGGATGACATTAAGAGAATTAATTAATGTAGGCCTATTGTGGATTGAGATATTTTGTCACAGAAATTATTACCTCAAATTTAATGTTTGAATAGTGAGCCTGAATAGTGGAAAAACTATCTACTATTGGCAAAAAAGCAGAACGTATTACATATAGCAGTGCTATAAGATGACATATGAATATACATGTAGTAATTATGGAATTCAGCAGTCTTGTCTGAGAATTACTGAAAGTTACATTCAGGGACATTACTGATTGTAGTTACTAGTGGAAAATAAGTGTTATGTGGTGATTAATTTTGTTTGTATTGGTATCATGTATTTACCTTAATTGTTGTGTGGCCCGTTGCATTCACTTGAATTTCGCCATTGAAATCCGAGGTTGTGACATTTTTTGCCTCAATGTAATCACCAGCTTGCACCGGTTCCTTCGACTGTTCTCGCCACATTGTCAATTTGAAGGAATCGGCGTGATCTTGAATTGTTAGATTTCTTATCGGTGTCTCCTTTTGCATTTTCCCCACGGGAACAGTTCTTGCTTCTTCGTGCTAGAAAGAAGAGAATATATCGGGTGTCCCAAAAAAAGTGAACCGCTTTTTTTGACGAGTATTTTCTCAGCGATAGATGAACCGAATTCATTGGAATTTATCACAGAGTAACCTCAGGGTACCATCAACAAGTCTGCGAAATATCTAGGAGATCGGTCGCAAATTATGCGAGCACTGTCAAATTCAAAACAGCATGTCAACACCTGCGTGAACATGATGAAGGTCACATTGCATTAGCTCTGATATTGGATTTTTTGACATGCTGTTTTGAATTTGACAATACTCGCACAATGTGTGACTGATCTCTTAGATATTTTGCAGACTTGTTGATGGTACCCTGAGATTACTCTGTGAAAAATTCCAATGAATTCGGTTTATCTATCGCTGAGAAAACACTTGTCAAAAAGCGGTTCAATTTTTTTTGGACACCCGATATTATGTTTGAAAGAGAAAATGATCAGAGTAGATTATCAGGATTGTGATTTGAGTTGTGATAATTGATTACTTTCTTGGAGCAACAGAAGGCTGTTTCTCTGCTGTCAACAATGTGGCAACAAAGAAGCTGTTCAAAAAGTCACTGGAAGACTTTTGAGAGGATACTGAATGAACATTTAATTTCTTACTACAATAATGCGTCCTCGAACGGATGTCACTGTCTTGCTTGGCGACTGTTTAACATCAATGATGTCTTTTACTGGGCTGCTGGGTGGTTCGACCAGCTGCTTTGCACTGGACGCAGTTGCTTCATCAATGTCTATCTGAGGAAGACGTGTGATGGTCGTCGAATTTGTCAGAACAATTTCGTCTGGTTTTGCAATGAAGTTTCGAATCAATAATGTTCTTTGTTCCTTGATTGTATGAAATAGGTTTGGTTCATAGGCGATAGCTTTTATGAAGCTCGTGTGGTTGGCGATTGCAAAAATGTGAGCATAGTTTTATTTGCCCCACGAGCATTCGGAAACTCTTTTGTTGGTGTCACTGCTATGATCTTGCATTTTAGGCCCTTTTTCCGAATTGGGGTGCCGGTGTGAAAGGAAAGAATGTGCTAGAAAAACTGTCCTGGGAACAAATGATCCTATTGTTACAATTTAATCTCTGGCGATTGGTTTCTATAACCCTGCAACTTAATCCGTCATTCAACAACAGAAGTGGACACTGTTTACTGGGTGACACTTTTTACTGCTACAGGTGTTAGATTTGAGGCCTCTGGCTTCTGTGATGTTCATTCTGCAAAGAGAAATGAGAGTGAAGTTTTTTTTGAAATTGCTGGTGTTTGTTTGTTTGCACATAATGGACCCTGTAACTGAAACTCTGGCCTTGTCTGATGTACTGGTATTTCTATTATTCCATCTTATATAATGGAAACCGCATAACAAATAAAAATATCTGATGTTTCATTATGGTTTCTGATTAACAAGATTGAAAATATGTAACTAGAGCTTGGTCGAATTGGATGACTAATCAGTGGTGTACCAAGATGTTGAATGATAGGGCTGTGGGAATAAAGGAAGAAACTAATCCGAAATGTATATACATTTATAGATATGATATTGTGATCCGATGTCATGGAAGGGATACTATTAATACTATAAGACTTCATGTTGGCAAATGCCTAATCAATAAGTGTGTTATAAACAGTTGTGTTTTCCATCAGGAGTTGTTTGAATTGGAGAATGGCTTTTACAGGGTGTCCCAGAAAAAAACGCATCAGTTACAAAAAACGTGATTGTGAGGAAACCAAATAACATGGCCACAAAAATTTAGTTTTGTCTAATGCACCAAAGCATAAACTATCAGTTCGTACCAATTGCAAGTTAATCTAGTTCCGGATGGCTTCACAATCATTGTTTAACTGAGGTGGGGTGCAATGACATTATTGCTGCATGTTTTCTCATCGTGAATTTGATTGCAAAATCCTCTGATGGAGGATACCTCCATGATCCTCTGCCGAATGGGCTTTTTGACTGATTACATAAGCACAGGCATACAAAATTTGCCATCCCATTGGCTCTTTGCTGATCATTTCACAAAATAGTGCAGTTAACACATCAGCAGAGGTCATTTGTGGTGACTGAATATAATAAACCTCCACATTAAAGATGGAACTTTTCTCCAGTCCTGGGTCAGATATTCCAGCATTTATGAAGACAATCTCTCTCACCCTTTTCAAGTGCTTGTCGCAACAGTGGGCACGCCTGGAGGTATAAGTTACGTTTCAACGTGCGGTTCTCAGCGTCACAAATGTAATCCCCGCCTTCGCCTGCACAGTCATCACCAGATCGTGAGAAAGCCTCATTCCTCTAGATGTATTTTTTTCACTTCAGGGGGAGCGCACACTCTTACATGCATGTCACTGTATGTTTCCCAGCATACATCAGGGGCCTGACTTTCTGTCTCCCTGCTCATACAAGCGAAGAATTCTTCCTGCGTATCCCAGTTCTATAGGATCCAAGACCAAGCAGTGTACTAAATCTCAAATCATAGATGAACTGATAGTTGGGGTTCAAAACCTCCTCATTGCGCCATCGAACCGTATCAGCCACAGATGCAACAAGACCTGAGTATTTACGATGTACAAGGTACTGATACACCAATTCTCGTGAAAATGCCTCTAGGCATATTGAGAGAATTTGCCTTGCCACATGGTGATTGCAACATCCTATGGAAAAATCGACTGCCCGTTTGCTCTTGAAACTAAGTAGAACTACGAGGTATCCCAAGATGATCTTGCGACATAGCCTAAAGACAACTATGAGTAAGTTTTTCTCTATATGCCCAGCACCTGGCACCATGAGTACATCGTCGAAAAGAAGTATGTATTCAACATCGGTGTGAATTCTCACAATGCCGTACGGAACACCGTCGAAACCTAAGCGTATCCAATGACGCGTTACACCTACAACGGTTTCTTCACGCAAGCTTCTTACCACAGCCTTTAGATTTTTTCTTGAATTCGGATTAACACCGATAATTTCACCCATTTTTACACTTGGCTTGTCATTGGAATGGCCACTAGGTATACAGCCATACAAAACTGAACGATCAGGTGCCGTATTTGGCGTGTTGGAACAGCAGGGACAACAGTTCATTCTTTTACCATATTCCTGGCCACACTTTGCACAAATTCGCTGCCCTGATTCAACATGCTTTACTCTTGCTACACTGTCAAAACCTGTCATCACGTCTGTCATTTTTTTTCCCTGAAACATCTGCCTGTAGGGCCGAAAGCAGCTGGCGTTCCTCTAGTTTTGTAACTGTGGCAATTGTCTCTTCACTAGGGGTACTGAGCCATTTCCCAGGCTTCAGTTTTTCACAGCTTTGGATGGATGATGACGAATTGTGCTGTATGAAGACTACATTAGTGGCAACGCCCGCTGGCGTCGTGCCATTTTCACACACTCGCACTGTTTTCCAGCCCTCTGCGTGTTGTCGGAAAATACGTCTATGTCACCATCATAGCAGGAATTGTTTTCCGATGCGCACGATTTGAGAAATGTTTTCAAAGTGGGAACACTTCCACTGGCTGAAGAAGCGCCACCTATTGCGTTTGCAGTTTTACTGCCGGTAAGAGTTTTACTCTACCGTTACTGAATGCGAAGGGCCCTTTAAATAGTTTATTGCGGACTTTATATAACTGCTCTATACCTATGCAAAAGGGGCAACTTTGAATCTTACCCCTCCCTCTCTGAGTGTTTGATAACTCCATTAACAACGAAGTAAGTGCCTTGGTCTTTCAGAGAGAAACAAATCACAATCTGCCCTAACCAATTGCTGGATATTTTTTGCTAGACCATGGACCTGCTTCGAGTCGTGATATATTGTTAGGAGAGCGATCTTCCAACTGCTCTACACAGTTGCTCATTCTGATCGTCAGTATACTTTCCAGAATCTAGCAACTCGATTACTTTCCGAAATGATTCATTTTCATTATCTGTATCTGATTCAGAAATTGCAAGACCGCAGATGCTGCCATCCTGGTCATGTGAATCCTCTGCGACATTTTCCAAGTGCTGGCTAGGTACCTGCAACCTCATCAACTTCAGCTACCTCCACATTTGAAGCTGTCTCGGGAAGATCAGCATCAGCTTTAGAAAGCCTATCGTTTGCGTAATTCATGCATAAGCTGCAAACATATTTGCAGCGTTTACTGATGAAATTGTTTGTGACAAGCCAAGTCAGGCATTTTCGGATATAGTCCCCGGAAGCTGTTCGATGGAGGCGTCTTGGCTGGTGCTGCCCATGCCGTTCAAAGAATCCCTCCCTTTCTAGGCTGCTGAAACGTCGGCTGCCTAGGGAAAGTTGCAGCTCTGTACATGTACATGTATCATGGATATTGCACCCGCACTTTCTCACCCCTAATGAAGCTGCTTCAAATGTTGATCGTGTGCGCTTGGTAGGGGGTTCCTGGCAGAAAACAAAAAGACCAGTAACGCCTCTTTAAACGTGATGTCACATTTTTAAATCATTTTAAAATTTTGATCCCCATCAATGAGTCAACTAACATAGGGTCTGTGACAGCAGGGGGGGGGGGGGTCATCAACTCAGGTCAGTTTTCTACCCAAGTGTTACTCTAGTACATGTGTTACTTCTGAGATGATCCCCATTTCAACCACACAACTGGATGCAACACAAATAGATGCAGTTGCAGAACGTATGGCCTTCCATGCAGCAAAGCATGTCGTCCATGCCAGGTGACTGACTGTAGCAACCTTTCTGAATTGACCGATGAAGAGGACTGTGCCGAAAACAAGCGAAACTGAGGCATGTGCTCAAATAACTGTAATATTCGTATTCTGACGTCATGGAGACGTCAAACAACAATGAACCCTATCTTAAACCTTTTAAAAAAGGTTTAAGATAGCTTTCTTATGATCAAATCATTTGCGGTGATTAATTGGCCCATGTTTTGTCTATTTAAAAAATGACGATGATTACGTCATAATGACATCAGTTTGACGTCATAGGGACGTCAATCAGCAATTTAGTCATCATATCTGAATCACTATGGTTACTTTTGTATTAGTGAACAACACATTTATAGGAGTTAAAATGAACCTTTTCGAGATAGCTGCATTCATCATTTTACCGTTGATACATTGATTAGGGACATTTTTTTTGGGGGGGGGGGG